>JAVSBV010000074.1:1130639-1143645 GCA_033117975.1 Parotocinclus spilosoma | reverse complement strand
GGCACCTCCACATCATTGCATTCAGTTTTTATTCACAATTTGTTTAGTGTCCCAACTTTTTTGGAATCCGGTTTGTAGAAAATTCTAAATCATTTACCAACTTTTAAGCACCACTGTATCTAGCTTAAAACATGAGTTTAAAGCAATTTCACATAAACTGGCTTGCTAAAAATCTATATATTTATAAATAATAAATTATATGTAAATAACCTATGTAATTAAAACCCTTCGGTTCAATAGTGACAGCTCGACGTTGGTCGTGTAATAGCTCTGAATGAGGGGTGAGTGTTCCTATGAAGCAGGCCAGAGCTGATGAGCACTGTTCCAAAAAATATTGGGATGACAGAAGTACCATCTGTCTTGACAAGTGTACTGTTCTTGGTACAGATTCCTGGCTCATTCTCAAGCATACTGCCTCTCTGCACAGGGACCATTATGCACTTTGCAGTCACAAAGTTAATAACACGACTGGCTCTGGCTGAGTATGTGGAATGTGGGGGCTGGTGTGATTCTCTGTAGGTGGCACCTCCAGTGAAGAACCTTTTAATCACTATGATTAACATATATGTATAACCTATTGTGCTTAACATCTACCTGTTACGGATTGAAACTACCAAGCTAATGTTGCTAACACTTAAGTGAATTGCCAAAGCATTGCATGTTTACAACCAGCATGTGATATTTGAGCTAGTAGGAGTAGAGGAGAATTGATCATTATTAAAATAAAATGAATACAAATCATACTGGCACTACATTATCCGTAATTCAGTTGGGACATTCCTGCTTCATATATGACATATTTGTGTGAAGTGATGCCAAACCGTGCTAAGGGGGAAAACAAAAAAAAAACACATTAGCAAGTCTGTTTGAAATTAACTAACAACACAACATGGTTTGAGGCACATTAATTTAAATGTGCTGTTTGAATGCTGCTAACTGGTTAGTAGTATTAGTCACATAACTGTATTGCAATTAACAGAAGTGATAACACTATATTTTATCGCAGTGCAAAAAGCAGCGACTATGAGACAAGTAAAAAAAAAACAAGTAACTACAGTGGAGGAAATAATGATTTGATCCCTTGCTGATTTTGTAAGTTTGCCCACTTACAAAGATATATGAAAAGTCTATATTTTTTTAAGGGTAGGTTTATTTTAACAGTGTGAGATAGAATATCTAAAATAAAACCCAGAAAATGACATTGTATAAACATACATACATTCATTTCCATTTTGCAGAGAGAAATTAGTATTTGATCCCCTACCAAACATTAAGAGACCAGACCTACCAGATCTACAGACCAGTTAGACTGTCCTAAGCAACTCGTTACCTGTATAAAAGACAGCTGCCTTAAATTGTCACCTGTATAAAAGAGACCTATACACAGACACAAGACCAAAGAGCTTTCTAAGGATGTCAGGGACAAGGTCATAGACCTGCACAAGGCTGGAATGGGCGACAAAACCATAAGTAAGACGCTGAGTGAAAAGGCGACAGCTGTTGGTGCCATTGGAAGAAAATACAAAAAGAAGAAATACAAAATTTCTTCCAAAATCAGCCGACCTCGATCTGGGGCTCCATGCAAAATATCACCTCGTGGGGTATCCTTAATCATGAGGAAGGTCAGAAAGCCTGAAACTACACAGGGGGAACTTGTTACTGATCTTAAGGTATCTGGGACCAGAGTCACCAAGAAAACCAATAATAAATAGATTAAAAAACACGCAGTGCCCGCAAGGTCCCCCTGCTCAAGAAGGCCCATGTGCAGGCCAATCTGAAGTTTGCCAATGAACACCTGGATGATTCACACCTGAACAAGAGTGATTGGGAGAAGGTGCTGTGGTCAAGTGAATCAAAAATTGAGCTCCTTGGAAAGGGTTTTGTACCACCTGCCAGCCTTGTGACCTTCTACAATTTTGTCTCTGATGGCCTTGGAATGCTCCTTAGTAATTTCCATGTTGACCATGTACGAGTTCACAAGTTTGGGGAGGGGCTTAAATAGTCAGAAAAGGTGGCAAGAAACAGATAATTAATCCAAATATGTAAAGCTCATTGTTTTTTATGCCTCATTTACTTCTTAATACTTGAGGGAACCAAACATAATTCTGGTGGTTTGAGGGGTTGAATAATAATTGACCTTGTAAATAAACTTTTCACAATTTAAAAAAACTATAAACAAAGAAATAACATAACTTTTTGCTGCAGTGCATTTCACACATCCAGGCTGATCTACAGTCCAAATATCAGAATGGCAAATTATCTTAAAATGTGTAAACCTGCATAATCTGCAGGGGGTTGAATACTAATTGGAGGCACTGTACATAATAATACAAAATAAGCAACAATAAGACAGGTTTGCTAACTACAAGACAACATCTGGTCTTTATGTATTTTAGTCTGCTGAACCAAAAAAAAAAACCAGATCAATTTTTCCAGATAAGTTACTGGCTTCAAGGCTAAAGGAAAATAACTTGTTGGCTCCCGGTACCACATCATTGGTACTGCAACAGAGAGAACGATCTTCTGAAATATTTACATGTGGATGAGGAGCTTGCGTACTGCATCAACGTCAAAGGACTTATGGAGTCAATGGGATGTGTCAGTTACATAGCTGACAAATGGAGGCTTTTTATTGACAGTTCATGGAGAAGTCCAATGTGTGTGTTGTTTTACAATGGCAATAAATTAGCTTCCATTCCTATTGCATACTTTAGAAAAGTTTAAATCCACGAGAACCAGTTTAGTTTGGTGATCTGAATGTTATATCGATGCTTCTAGGACATGTTTACACAAGCTTACCTTGCTTCTTGTGGCACATCATTATTTAGTTTTGGAAATTTGTTACTAGCTCTAAATTGCCCCGTCCCAACTTTTTTGGAACATTTGAAGGCCAGAAATCAGGAATGGATATTTATTAACTGTCACACACACAGTCTGTTCAGGCGACCACACCCAGCACACCACACGCTCATTATCATCGTCATTTTAATTACACACACCTGTCTGTTATCACGCTGTTCATATATATACACCCACTTCCCATTCAGTCATTGCTAAGTCTCGTGGCTCTCTACCTCGTTACTTAGCGTTCCTCATACAATCCATTTATCGCTGACCTACCGTGTTTTGACCTCCGTTTCTGCCTTCTCGTCTTCGTCTCCTGCCTAGCCCTTCTGGTTTGTCGCTGTGTGTTTTCCCGGGATCAACCTTTGGATAGTTTGTTGACACTGTCTTTTTAATTTGTATAATCAACGCCACATTTGGATCCTCTATCCTTCCGTTTGCATGACATTAACAAAGGAAATTAAGTTGACCAGACAAAACCTGAAATATCCTGAGTCAAAGGAATATAACATTTATTTTATTTTATTTTATTTTTTTTGGCATTTTCCATACCATCCCAACTTTTTCAGATTTGGGGTTGAACTATACACCTAAAATAAATTTTTTAAATACGTTTTTACAGTACTGTACCTACACACCTGAAATGAATTTAGATTACTGTAAAAATGTGTTTAGTATCACACTTAAAATATGTGAATTTAAGTATGTGTACCAGAGCATAACCTGTTTATGAACTACATGCACCTGCCTTTTCTATGGTACAGTGACATAGATATGGTTAATCATTGCAGTGAAGCCTCAAATGTTTTTGTTTGAAACTGCCCAAAAGCAATTGTCGTCGGAAATGATCTACCTTAATTACTACATGTATTCATATATTGCTCACTTTATGCGTAATCGTGATGTTTAATGGTGTATTATGTGTATGAATAAATAATTACTCACTCATGAAATACTGTATTAATTAATACGATTTAATTCACCCTTAAACAGTAAAGTCTGTATTAAAGAAATGTCTGCTTCATGTACACCACTCAATGACAGTGCTGTATTATAAGTAAAACCTACATTAGAAAAGAAAGGAAATGTAATATAGCAACAATTTTACAAATGATTTTGGAATAAAATTCTTCAAATACACTACAGGGTGGGGTGAGGATTTAAATGAAACAATTAACTGGAAAATGCAAATGGTCACTACATTTGATTTTTTTTTGACTGTTTTCCAAATCTAAAATAATGTTTTATTAAAATGGGCAATAAAAAGAAACACAGCAGCGTTAGCATTTTTTCCCCTAAAATGAAAACAATGCAGTGTAATATATTGAGTTTACAGTTATTATGAGCTGTGCATATATACTGTATACACGCTTCATAGCAAGTTCAGTTAGACAAGTACTGAGTATGATTGAGCATGTTTAAATGCATACTTATAATCCTAATAATTCAGTTGAATGTGGATCTATTGTTGCACAAAGTGCTCATTCATAGAACATACTGGCAAAAGTACTAGTTCTAGTTCTTTATGTAAATTTAACATCATGCTTTCCTTTTGCAACATGTTTGATAGCTGATATTATTAAATTAAGTTTCTAGCTTTTTTCTTCATCTTTCCAGAAATTATAAGGTTTGCTCAGATAGCTCTTTGCAAAACTGTTTTAGAATATCTATATGTTAATAAAGATGCACGTTTCTCCTGGCTTGTTTCAGACTTGTGCAGTTTGCCCTCTCATAGGGGGCATTTTAACATCAGCATTTCCAAGAGTTTTGTGGATCCATAACTGGAGCTTTTGGAGAGATGAATGGCTGGCTGGGTGAAACTTCATTTATTTATGCAAATTAATATATAATAGTTGTTCTCTGATTGTTATTTCAACCTTAGGCTGAAAGTTCTGGGTCATTCATTGGAATTTTGTAATAGTCAATAGTCCTCACTGCTCCAGAGTTTGTCATAGTTTTTTCTAGACCCTGATTGTCTTTAAGCAGGTATGTTTAAGCAGGTATGCCAAACCCACCCTCAGACCTATAAAGATTCTGCCTTTAAACAGGCCAATACCAAGGGGAAGCATTAAGTGTACTTTTCCACAGCCTTTGCATACAAGTTCACATTTAGAACCTGAATTTTAGGATCTGGTAAAGTTTGTTTTAAAACACGCCATCTGTATTACGACTCAAGTGAATTACAAGCTAGATCTGTACTCGGCAGTGTGAAAAGTTTTTATTTGAGAATCAGTTTTTATTTGTTGCCAAAATCTGACTTACCATGGGGGGAGAAACAAGCAGAGTAAGAAGAACAGTTTATTTGCAACACAGCACACCGGAGAACAAGAGGAAAGAAATCCTGTGTCAGCACACCAGTGTTTCTCACAACCTCTTACACTTCTGCAGCCGTTCACTTTCCTCGCCTCGTCTGAAATGTTGTACCTGCTTGCGTCATAAATACAGGAAAACTATTGCACTGTCACATAAAAGTTAATTTCTCACTTTAAGTGTGTGTGAGAGAGAGAGACCAAGGTAAGGAGAGGCTGAGTTAAACAATGTGTTGAACCCAGCTTTACAGTTAAATAAGAACCCATCCTAAGCAGTAGTTAAAAATGAAAAGCAACATGTAGAAGCCAGTGTTAATATGAAACAATGCAGTATCTTGTCTGTTTAGACGGTACCAGGGGCTTCATGTACTAAGATTTGCGTGGAAGCACAATCCCACGCACGTTCTCTTTGTACATTGCAATCAACGTAGAATTGAGCACACATGCACAAGCCAGTTCCCTTTGGAATGAGCCTGTTGCCTGGAGCCCAAGCATTTGTCAGTACCTGTAAGGGAACTGCCAATGCATGGCTCCTTGCCGTCTCTCTCTCCAAAACTGGACCCAACTCGGCACGTGATCGTGAAATTAGTCGTACGCCATGTTTTTGTTCGCTACAGTATCCCAAATAGCGCTGCTAAGTAAGGCATGTAATGTGGTGTTTGGATGACATCCAGATCTTATAACATCAGAAACTATTGTGAACGTTTATTGAGGGATATGTACCTGTATATAAAATCACAGACATGAAAGACGGTGCGTTCTTATTTTATCAGTATACCATTATTTGGTTTGTGTATGAAGCTTTACGCAAAGGTAGGCTGTAGGGCTAAGCCATCTTTTGGAAAAAGTTCCATACTGAGTCATCTGTGTGAATTTGATGCCATCAGACGAAAGATTTCATGGTCGGATGAGACCAAGTTTGGAATCTTTGAACTAAAATGCAAGCTTAATGTTTGAAAAACCCATCCAGCGTTTCCTACTGTGAAACAGTAAAACTGTGAAAGTTCTTCTACAAGGGGGAACTGAGCAGTTTGTCTTTGGATTGAAATGAATGCTGTCCAGTACAACCAAAATCTTAAGCCAATCTTGTAGCCCCTTGCTAGATCACACCACAATCCTGGTCATACCACCAAAGCCCAGGCACACTGTAGGTCTGTAGGTCTCAGTGAGCTATGCTTTGGCTTAAAGATCTCGTTTAACGGAATGCACCATTGCAAAAGTACAAATAAACATATGTACTCTTGTTTGTTTTCCATCATTTTATAGCTTTGAGTTCATGGAAAAGTGGTTTGTAGTAGTGTTAATCAAGCCTTTGGTTTGATCTGACTTAGGTCTGAATGAATGAATGAATGAATAATGGAATTAATTGATGAATGCATGGGTGATGGTTGAAGAAGAATGAAATACTGGAAGACTAAGATTTAAAAAGGAAAAGTTTTGTTGCATGTGAACTGTGCTGATTAACAAAGCCTCTGCTCTAAGCAGTCCATTTCACGTTTTACATTTATATGGAATTTTGACAATGGACATGGAATGAATGTGAAAGGAATGGTTTGAAGTTGCTTAAACGCTTTTGATTGCTAGCCTACAGCCTTATATTTGTAGATATCCATTAACTATTCAATTATTGCTTGTAATAAAGGAAGGAGTGGGGAAAACTGTATTCATTGAATTCATAATGCAATTTTATGAATCTGCCACCTTAAATAAATGTATTTCATCTCTTCCTTTCCAAAGGAAGCCACAGATAAGGCAGGGCTAAATGATATACCCATTTCTTGTCATGCAAAATGAACTGATTGACTTGTTGCACCCATTATTACTGGAACTCATGGTCAGATCAATGCCAATGAATGCAATCTGGAAACACAATAAAGCTGGTAATTAGGATTTTTAATGAGCACACTCAAACCATAAACAGGTCCAATAGAGCAGGTCGGCCATACTTTGAAGCTATTAACTTCTCAAACAATCATAGCGAGCCAGTGGAAAAGATTTTATGGTAAGTGTGTTTAAACACACAATTTCAGCTGCTAATGTTTTCTTGGCGTTACTGCACCTGTAATGAAAAGTATTCAAAATAGAAGTACTGGGCTTCAGGTGATCATGCGATCCCTCAGCAAGAGCCTTAAATGTTAACTGCTCAGAGGTGTAGGATGCTCTGGATAAGGGGGTCTGCTAAATGCTATGAAATTAAAATGATCATGGTAACACAATCAAAGCTTTTTTTGCAGTTCTCATTGGAGTAGAAACTGGTCAAACTCGGTTGATGTGTTTAGAGACCTTTTTGTGAATGTTTGTTTGTATACCTATTTGTAGGTATGCTCATTCCATGGTCAATGGACCATCATGTAATTCTCTGAAGTGTTACAACTTTTCCCTAGACAGGATCGTAGCAGTCCACTACTTTGTATTCTGTTATTATTGTGATTTTACATAAATTTGTAAAAAAAAATAAAAGATTTAGCATGTGTATAAGAGTTGTCTTTGGATGCGATGGCACTTGAAGACGTAACGTCACAAAATGCTCTTTGTTATATCATGCTAGCATACCACATATTAGACTAGAGGAAAATGCAGTTGCACTGTTGCTGTAAGACTTTTACTCACCATTGTATAATTATATAAAATAAAAAGAAAATCTAAATTTACTGCAAAAATGATGAAAGATTGTGCTCCCTACTGCATATTCTACAGTATAGAATATAAATACATGAAATTATCATTGGGAGGGCTAATGGAAAAATAAAAATGATCAAAAAATGAAATATTTAGTTTTGTCTTTTGTAAATCTTTTGTAAAAAAAATAGGTGTAAGGAGGTTCCACCAAGTGTGTCCAAAAATGCAAGCACTATTATTATTTTGTGCATAGGACACACAATGGTTGTGGAACGCTGTATTCCTTTATTTTTTGTCATTCCTTCAGGATCTGTCGACGTGCTACAATTAGTAGTTCGTAGTCATGAAATAAATGATTTCACATCAAGAATAACTGGAGCTGTCGTAGACCCAACTTAATTGATCAATTAATTAGAATTGTGCGCACACACACCACTGATTTTGAATTTTGAATTTCACAAACATTGTCTTTTACAGTAGCACTGCATGAGGAGAGCATTAATTTGTTGATCAATGAAGGGTGAGGTCTTGGTTGCTGTTGAATATGAAGAAAGTGGAGTGTATTATGTTCATTTAGAAGAGCATCTTCTCAGTAAACATGTTGAACCCTGATGAGTAAAGTTGTATTTTGGTGAACGTCTGTGGCGTTGTGCAGCTATCACAACGCCTCCACACCACATGTTTCCCGCCTATCACAGACTGTTAAGTACTGGAGTTGCTCTGAATATCCAGACTGAGCTCCTACACTGTTAGCAGCTCCTAACATTCAGGACTTCATCACGGATGTTACACCATTTAATTAACAATTTTTTTACTCTTACTAATAAGAACAAAATGTTCTGTTGTCCTGTCCTGTTATTTATTATTTCTCTCTGTTTCTCTTCTGCGGCGGCACAGTGCCACACAGCTGGAAAAGCCTCCAGTTTGCCTGGGTGTTGGATTTACTGGTTTCTGACTAGTTTCTTGATGATCTTGCTTCTAGTCATTAATCCTGATGTGACTTTAAAGAAACAAAGAACTTCTTTTAAATGTCTTCTTGTTTTGTTTTATTTGAATCATCTACATTCCTTTTCCCTGTTTTCTCTTCTTCTTTTTGCCTCTCTTTGTTTCTTTCTTCATTCACTCACTTTCTTCTCCATCATTTCGCTCATTTTTTCCCCTTTCCTAGTTACATTTTTCACTTTTCTTTTGGCCTCTTCGTCTTTGTCTCTCTGTTTTGCTTTTACGTGCTGCTCTTCCTTTTTCTTCTGCCACTTTCACGTTTTATTTCCTACTTCTCATTTTCAGCATTTTATGTGAGTACTATCGTGTCTGTCATTGTTGCTTGTCTTGTTTTTCTTCTCAGTCCACGTTCTTTATTCACTATTCTTTTTTCATTCGTCTTAGTTTTTTTTCCTTCTCTCAGTTTTTCTTTCCTTTATTTACTCACTCCCTTTTGCTTTACTTGATCTTTTTTTATCATCCTTTCTTAATTCCCTTGTCTTTCTTTCTTATTTCCTCCTGCTTTCTTTATTTCCCTTTTATCTTCTTGTTCCCTCTATCTTTTTCTTGTTCTTGATTTTCTTCCTCTCCCATCTTTGATGTCTTTCTTCCTTTCTTTATTTCCTACCCTTTTTCTCTCCTCTCTCTTGTTCTTATCAGTATTTCCTGTCTTTCTTCTTCCTTTCGTTATTTTTATTCTCTTCATCTTTTTCTGTTAGTCATTTTGTCTCTCCTTTTGTTCTCCTTCCTTCTCTCCATCATTGTTTTATTTTTATTTCTCTTATTTTGAATTTTTTTTTTGTTTCTACTGTAAATCCATATCCTTCCTTTTCCCTTTCTCTTTTTAGGTTGTACTTTCCAATTTTTCAGATATTTTTTTTTTCTCGTTTAATTTCCTTGTTCTTTGCTTTTTCTTTCTTATTCTCATGCTTTTCAACTTTTTAAGTTTTGCTTCTTTGTATTTTCTTTACGTCTTGTTTTTTCACTATGAGAGACCCAGAACATCAGAACATCGTTGTATGGGAAGTAAAATGTTTAATGTCAATATTATATTTAAACATCATAAACCATGTTTGCAGCATGTTATGAATAACCGAATTTAAGAAGACTTTAAATTCAAAACTTAAACAGTGGGTGTAATTGGATCTTCATCGTGTACAGTGGGCGAGATTAAATTGTCTTGCATTTGACCTGATTGTAGGAGGCTGTAGGAGCACCAACCTGAGTACCAGCTGAGATTGAGGGGTGTGGGTGCAAGAGACAGACATGGGTGTTAGTGGTTGGGAAGGAGAGGGATGAAGGAATGTAGAATCATGGGAGGCGCACATGCATGAAATTTGAGAGAGCAAGTAAGATAGAGATGGTTAATTAGAGGGGATGTCTGTCTTAAAAGGAGGTTATTATAGCGGTTAACGAGGAGGTGCCAGTGTAATGCAGACCTGCTGTGAGGGCAAGCCACGGGGGGGCAAAGTCTCTGATTGCTCCTTTTTCATCAGCCTGTCAACACTCAGGAGGACCAGCAACAAGGACACCAGGTCAAAGCCCCCCACCCCCACCCCCCCACACACTCTTGTAGTTGAAATTCTTGTAATCTATTGTTTTCAGCTTAAATTTATTTGAGGAAGAAAATCTGAAACATGGCTTAAAAAAAACAAAACAGTTATTCGCAACTAAGCTGAACCTGTTCTACCCTGAGGTGTGTTAATGTTTAAACAAATAGTTGGGGTTTGATTTCTTCATTAACTCTAAAGCTGCTTGGCTAATGTAGCTTTTACATTATGGAAATTATGGAATGAAAGTAAATGTGAAAATCTTAGATGGGCTAAAGGTTTTATACCAAAGCTCTGTAAGAATCATGTCAATTCTCACATTACAATATAAGACCAAATTGTTGGTGGGCTTTCCATTGCTGAACAGCCGCATTACTGGCTAGAACAGTGAAACGCCCAATGCCACTGGAGTGTATGGCAGGCAAAATGCAATTTTTATGGTGAGAGGTGGTATCCCTTTACTAGGAACATCTCCTTGTTTCTACGGATTTTCTCCATTCCCCTTGCTGTGTAGAGCCAGTTTGCAGTTTTACAGTTACATACTGTAGTCTATCCGTTTTTATACATAACTGGTTCGTCTCCTTTACTCTGATCTATAATAATCAGGAACCAGCGCAGATTAGGTCCTAATTGTGGTGGGTTATTGTATGTTGTGCTGTTAGGAGTAGCGGGCAGTACTTTTGCCGTTTCAAACCAACCCAGTGTCACATCTCTACTGAACATCTCCACTAACCAACAATGTCCAGCCACCAGCATATTGTGAGCACTGATAAAGAATTAGAGGACGACAAACAAAAAAGTTGTGCAAGCCACAAGGTGCAGTTATATGGTAGATGATTAACACAGTATGTGTCTAAAACTGATGCTTCTTATCCACTCATATCAGACGACAAGCTCTGGACTACAGTCTGTAAACTGTAGAACTACAAAGTTATTTTATATGGTAAGTAGAACAATTATGTAAAAACAAGGTGTACCTAATAAAGTGCCTGGTGAATGTACAGTATATACTTGGTGTCTCACATAAATGAGGCTTTCTGTCTAGCCATAAATCCTGCTCCCATGGTATTGTACTGGTTAAAAAGAATATCATGGGACTGGGTTTAATGAAATTCTGTTGGTTGTGGTCCTATTTTTAACAAGCCTTTTTCCCTGTGTCACTTATAAACGGGTGAATCCCAGAGAGAGCTAGTCCTTGAGGCTTGTTATGTATCTGGATAAAACTGATTGCACTTTCTGTCAAAGACCAGTGGCAGCCACTATCAGTGAGACAGTGAGAGAACAGTCTTTTGGGATATTCTGTCAAACGTCACCCCTTCCTTACTTCCCTGTTAAGAATGAAGGCTTGAGGGTATTGACTGTGTTTGGTAGTGTCAGTGTGGGCCAGCTCTGTACTCTGTCTTTTTTCATTTAGATGACTTTCTATTCCGAGCCCACTAGTGCTCTGTCTCGGTGGGAGGTTCAGTTGGACGGCTTTAGAGTGTTTTTTTTTTTTTTTTTTTTTTCAAAATTCATTTTGATGCTGTGGGAGATATTAGCAGGTCTGGAACTGAGACCGTAGCACAATTTGGAAGTCAAGTTGTTCATTTTGGATTGATTTCACTAATTGACCTATTGTGCCGTTTATCATGCGAGCGTAATCAAGCCGAAATGAAATCTGGAACATCTGCAGGGATCAGGAATGTATTTGTCAAAATACAGTGGGTTGTAATTGAAATAGTCAGTGCATTCATCATGGTGTCACTGACACCATAATTTCGCATCGTTTTGTTTATGCTCATTCTCCTCCAGTCATACTGGCACCGCAAACTGGCCCAAGGAAACCATCATCCCGCCAGTGCCGTGCTTAGACGAGCTCTAATCAGTAAACTGGCACACCATTGATAGCTTGAGTCCACTCTCATTTTCTGGCAGTCTCCTAATGTAGCGTGCGCTCAGGCATCGAGTCCCGGATGAGCTCGCCTGAAACAGCTTGCTCAGTAATTACAACCTCATTATTGTTCCTGTCATAGCTTTGTCAGCTCAGCAGCTGATTGCAACCAGTGGTATGTCTGTCCGCTGATGATGTGTATGCCAGACGCAACTCGAATTACTGGACCTGATAAAAGTGCAAAAGAATCTTAAAAAAGTCCTTCCATTAATCACATAGTAAATGTGCAATGCAATGTGCTAAGTCGATACGATCCTAATGAAGATCTGTTTCTTATTTCCTTTATGATGCCATATTCTTTATGGTATAAAAACACACATTACAGTCAAGCACTCTTTTGATGTTGCTTATCAGTACTTGTATAGGCATACGTATAGGGATATTATACTTTTGCTGGGGCATTAAACACTGACTAAAAATGATTTTGCCAACATTCAAATCTTCTGAAAATGGACTAGGGATATCTTTTCACCTATACCGTTATGTAAATCTGTGAATATACTTCTATATATATATAATATAATATATAAGTCAGAATAAGCCATCATATTCCCGTCACCCCTTCTAGTAAGCTGGCTAATTGCGAGTGGGATGGGATTAACCTTACAGTCACAGCCAACCCTCGTCTCTTGATGGGACTGTGGTAGCCTAGTGGTTAAGATACTGGACTATGGACCAGAAGGTCCTGGATTAAAGTCTCACCTCTGCCACAGTTGGGTCTCTGAGCAAGGCCCTTAACTCACAATTGCTTGGATTGTAAGACTGTATGAATT
>JAVSBV010000074.1:1120526-1130539 GCA_033117975.1 Parotocinclus spilosoma | reverse complement strand
TTTATGACCAAGACTGATGACAAGAAATATTTGTTCATCCCACTGTAAACGATGATGCATAAAACATGACAAATAAAGACTGTTCAATGTATTTTTGGCCCAGCTCAAAATCCTTGAAGTAAGATTCCATAAGTGTGGACCAGGTCTCGAATGAAGTGAAAATCTCTTATTGTGTATCTTAAATTTGGATATACAAATCACAATAACTTTGCAAATTACTTTTTGTGCTCATTTTAAGTTAAAATGACTTAAAATAAGGTGAAAATTCTAAGTAAGACTGAATAATGTAATTGCTCTTACAAAAAGCAAAACAATCCTACTCTTTAATGCTTGGTAAGACAAAAAATCTTATTAGTAGAAAAAACAAGATTTATTGCTTTGAAATTAGACAATTACACTTGGTAAGATTTAGATTTTTGCAGTGTATATAGCAAGAATTCATCAGAGATTGGCAGATCAGAAGATTCAGCACATGCGGAAGCTTTGATTGGGGTGTGGGTAACTATAAGGCATACTGCATTAGTAACAGTTTTTAAGCAAACCAAAATTGGAATGTGACAGCATGACTGACAGGCATGAAAGGAGCAACTATATTATGACAGTTCTCACTTTCTTACATTTGCTCCCAGTTTGTTTCGAATTGAGATGAAGATACTTTTGCTTGCATTTAAAGCATGATGACATGGCGAGAGTGAAGCATGCTTGGAACTGGAGTGTGGACCAGATGCGTTTGTGTGTGTTGGGTTTTAAAACCATGTCAGTTGTAAGTCTCATTTGGTAAGAGAGTCTAATAAATTGTAAAAAAAAAGCTGAATGTTTCTACCTGTAGCCATCTTCCTGTTTACATTTCCCGTGTATTTTTTAAAAACTTTTTTTGTCATAAAGTCAGATATTAAATCTTTGAATCCTTTAATCCATTCTCAGCATGTGGTAGATTTTAAATAAGCTTCATTTCACTAAATGCAAACTTACCACCAGATACAATAACTAGTGGGTTGTAAATTTGCAAATAAAAGCACGTCATAATAAGTCCATGTCATGGGCCTGCTCCAGTGGTCTAGTGGTTAAGGTACTGAACTGCAGACCAGAAGGTCCAGGGTTCAAATCCTACCTCTGCCACAGTTGGGTCCCTGTGCAAGGCCCTTATCCCACAATTGTTTGAATTGTAAGACTGTATTAATTGTAAGTTGCTCTGGATAGGGGTGTCTGCTTATTTACATAAATGTCAATGTCATAAAGGGCAGAGATTATTTTCAAAATGCAGTACTGATATAAACTTGACATTCTGTACATGTCACATTTATTTTGTTGACAGTTTTTGATTTTTTTTCAGGAGCAGGGCTCAACCTTATAGCCCTGTTTCAAATTCTAGTCAAGTACAGTCAAATTTAGAGTCATTCTTACATTTTGTCTCAAAACAACTTTACAGTCCCAGGGCTATGGAAAAAAAAAGGGCGTGAGGAAGAAACCAAGAAACAAACCATTCTTGTTGGTAAGAAATATACTGAATTACCAACATGCTCTGAGACTCTGTCATAAAGAGCATTCATTAGCTCCAAAAGGACTGAGATTTCTTTCAAACACAGTACTAAGATAGACCTGTTCAATCCCATTTTCAAGCTCATGTGTCACATCACTTAAGTTTTGTTGACAGCTTGATGCAGGAAATGCTGGTGTCTTCTTTTAACATTTTCACTCGTACACCCCTCAATTATTTCCACCAGCTCTTGCTCAGAATGTGGAGTAAAATCATCTTGTGTATTTAACTGAATAAATGGATGAAAAGCAAGTGACTTTTTTTTCACGATTTCTTGCTTTCCCCATTTTCTATAGTTGTGCCTGAATTTTGAGACTTAACAAACCTAAAATTGGCCAAAGTCTCTCTATAATACTGTATTTTAACATTGTTTTATTTTGTTACATTTATTTAACAAAAGGTCATTAAGTGTCTGTCCGCTTCTGCAGGACTGATGTGTTCTATTAAGGAGCAGCTGTGCTTATTGAATTCATCCATTGGTCAAACAATCCAGTTGGTAGACTGATTTACGTCTCCATTTGTGCAGTTGTGTATCTGGACCTTCAGCTTCTTTTTTTCTATAGAATTCTGTACGATTAACCCATTAATCACCTTCTTATCCGCTTATTCCTGGTCAAGTTGATGGGACTGCCAGTTCCCAGCAAACAGAACAGGGCACAAGGCAGGAACAGCCCATGACAAAAATACACGGGCACACCAATTAACCTAACATGCTTTGGTAGAGCCCGAGGTCAGGATCAAACCGGGGGAAGCTGGAGCTATGAGCTGACTGAGCTAACGGCTTCGCCATTGAGGTGCATGATTCCTGGCTCTTTATTTTTTCGCAATGAAATGAATGACAGAAATATTTTTGAAACAATTGTTGAATTCTTTTGAATTTAAACAAATGTATAAATGTCGGTGCATTACAGTGCTTACAAGTTAAGAATTTCTCTAACCAATCAGAATATTTTATTGCATTTACTGGAGGAATAATGTATTTAATTAGAGGGAGAATACTGAAATTAGGACTTTAGTCGTGTGTTTATGATTAATTATAAATCAGTCAACAAGTCGTTTACAAGAGAATTTATCTTTCACTTTTTATGCCAGATGCCAGATATTTAATGCTAGTGCATGCATCAGCTTGTCTATAGCAAAAGAAACTCCACCTGGGGACTTCTTTAGCCTAGCGGTTAAGGTACTGGACTCTGTACCGATGGTCCAGGGTCCAAATCCCACCTCTGCCAAGCTGCCACAGTTGGGTCCTTAAGCAAGACCCTTAACCCACCATTGCTTGAATTGCAAGAATGCATGAGTTGTAAGTCGCTCTGGATAAGGGTGTCTGCTAAAAACTGTAAAAGTAAAACGTATATCATAGAAAGAAAAACATCTAAAGTTGCTCACTCAAGCATTTAGACTTTAGGACTTGAGCGTTCATGATATGTCTGCAGCTAGATGCCTGAAAATGTTTGAAACCTCCAGACAATAATGATTTGCTCTATCAAAAAGGGAACATATTCAATCGCAATGTCACAAAGAAGGACAGAGATGCTGATAAAGTTGCGTGTGACTGAGTCGGCTCTGATAGTGAGACTAGTCAAGCGGATGATTGGGGTTCAGGTCAGAGCTACGGGGCTGATAGCCAAGCCGTACTCTCTTGTGCAGCACTGCTCAGGTTCTGTCTGCACTCCTCATCTCTAGCATACTCTTGAGTATAAATAGAATATGTACTTTGCTAATTAGTATGGCCATTGCAGGGTATAATTGGCCTTTTTATGAAGGTGGATTCAAGCACTCCATAGCTTTCCTCAAGGTGGGCCTATCAGTGTATCTTGAGCTATGCTCTGAAAATTGGATTGTTGCTGTTCTTACAAAATGCCTGTTGGGTTTATGGACTGGTTTTACTTTTCTCTGTTATTTTGAGTCCACTATAGACACTTATCTTGTAGCTACACAGTACAGGACCAGCTGTGACACTGACATGGTAGTGAGATGTCTGCATGCGATGTCGGTAAGAGTGGTTTGAGTGCAGTTTGTTTACAAAGATTTGTTTAGCTCTGTGTGCAGTTCTCTTGGTTTCATTACCTTGTATTCTCACTGGTGGTGACGTGACGTGACCATGGCCAAAAATAGGTTATTTTTACACTGAGAGGAGGAAGAAGGGAGGTTGATAAAACTTGCAATGAGAGCTGAGGGCCAGGAAAAAGAATCTTGTGAAATGAGATCTGTTTTTAGTTTCTATCAGACTGGATATCTGTTTCTAGCAGAGCGTGAAGACAGATTGGCATAAGCAGTCTGTAAATCACCACGTAAATCTTAGTTATTGATGAGAAACATGAATTACAATACTGTATTTTGTTAAGCTAAGTAAAATTACTTACTTTGTATGCAAGTTAAATTAAAGCATACTAATTAAATACTTACTAGCCAATGGTTTTGTTCTGTTCATTTAATTTTTATCCAGATTCAATTTAATTTAATTGTAGGTTAAATACATTTTATTTTTAAATTAAATCAAATCATTTCTTCCTCCTTCCTTGTATTGATTCCACATAGTCCTCGAGAAATTGAAAAGTGCTGAAAAATAAAGATTTATTTTATTTTTTTTCCTCCCTTCTTAAGTAGGGACATCCAAGGAACAAGCAATTAAAAAAGTCTGGCCTCATCAAGAGTTGAGCCTAGAACATCCACATGAAGTCAAAAGTCACAGCTCTTTTGAACACAGGGTTACACACGTACATTATGTGGCCAAAAGTATGCAGAGAACTTATAAAAGGCCTTTGGTATTTCAAACGCTTCCTGCTAACACATTCATAATATTAATCAAACAGTTATGGAATCTCCATAGACACAGTGACCCTCAGTGTGACATTTTCATAGATGTCCACCTTTCAAACTCTTCCTGCTTTTAATACAAAGTCTGTAAACAAATGGTTTGCCAACTTTCATTGACAACTTGGCTGGATTTCACAGGGCACTGACCTTAACTCAGTTGGACAACTCTGAGATGAACTGGTATGCCAACAGCAAGTCTGGGTATATTGTCCAACCGAATCACTTAACCTCACTCATTAAAAAAAAATCAACTTATTCATATACTGCTTTTTTACAAAAGACCATTGTCTCTAAGCACATTTACAACGATCTAGACGCAAATCCCAGAACTGAGGCAGCAATGGCAATGAAAAACTCTACATTAATATGATGAGGAGCAAGTAACCCATCCTCCTTGTGCAGCCTTGATTTTAAATGCAAGATACAAACTAAATTATCTAAATCAAAAAAATATTTACATGCACAGAAACTACATGCAATAATTAAAACAGAGTACATAATGAAAAATAAATAAATAAACAAATTATAATCAAAGATGATAGACTATAATCAATTTAAGGAAGAGTTAGAGATGGGTTTGATGACGTCATTCACTTAGGATATCGGAAGGGCAGGGCCGATCCACTTTCCAATCCATATTCCATTCCACATCTTACCATGAGCATACAGCAACTTCAGTCTGCAACTGAGTAAGCAAATATTATTAGCTGATAGTTTAAGTAATATGTCATTTTTTAACAGGAACCAATTAAGAAAATATAATTTCAATTCAACTTATTGGTTCCTACTAACACATTATATGGTTTAAAAACACAGTCATGATTAGTGCAACAATCTGTCTGTATTTAGGAAGGATCTATCTCCCAGGATTGGTGTCTCTTGATTATGGACGTCATCACATGGTTTTATTTCGGTATGTTTGGCCATGGCAAAAAAGCATTCAAAAGTTCAGCCGGGACAGTCTAAAGTACTTTACAAACTTTACGTGTTCTAATGTGCTTAAACAATGACCTAAGAAAAACAAAATTATTACATTTACTACTAAAAATAACTATTCTTAACTGCTGGAACGATGAATAAAAAGGAAAGTGACCATTTTTACGTTAAGCTTTGACATTTTCTTCCCATTTAAGCCTATTTTACTTATCTTGTTCATAACTGCAGCAATAGAGGATTTGGAATCGCTAAAAAGATCAAATGGCAATGAAATCCAACACTAACGATTATAATCATAATATTAAAGTTAAAAAAACCTTCTGTATCGAAATCGTTATCGACAGTTGTGAACTGGAATCGGATCAGAACTGATAAAATGTGAATCAGCCCATCACTAGACAAAACAATATATTATGAAGAATGTGATCAAATAAACTATATAAAAATAAATTTGCTATGACTTTAAATTATATAAAACAATTATATAATAATAATATAAAAAACTATTTAAGCCTATATATAAATACATATTATAAAATAGAGAATATGAGTGAGACTGGCTTTATTATTGGCCTTATTTAGTCCAGCAAAATGAGTTATTGTAAGATTTGGTGGCATGGCATCCTCAGTCAACAGGAGAAGAACAGGACTGGAACTGGTGACAGATGAACTGGTTGAGAGGCGCTAGAACTGGTGTAACTAGTACGTAGAGTAGATCTGGTGTACACTGTGATCTAGATCATACCTTTATTTTACCACAATTTGTCATCTTGTAGCCTTTTATCAGTATACGTTTCTGACTACTAGACGATGAAGGCACAGTCAGATTTTATTTGATCATTTGTTCCTATGGTGATCCCATTCCATTATTGGGCAAAGAGCCCGATGACAAATTGCCCATACAACAGATGGTTTACAGTCAGTCATAGGCTTCTCTGGCACTATAGTCTAATAAAAGGTGATGAACGAGAGCAAACTTTTAAACTTAATTAAAACAGAATTTATCCCTAAATGACTAACTACCTTTTTACAACGATTTTAAGAATTCTAACATGACAAAGTACTTCTTACCAGTAAACCTGTCATAAATGAGCATTATTATGCTGTTGATTTTGCTATGTAAACACCCTCTTGTTGCAAATGTGTCATTTAATTTGACGTCGCCCTGTAGTAGGTGGCATCAACAAGGCTATTATGATGAATTATATATCTGTGGGAAAAGCCTTTTTGGCAGCAAGTCCTTCCAACTGCTATTATGTGACAAGGTTTAGCTTGATTATGAAATAATAATATTTATGATAATTTGTCACTTATTTCTGCATTTGGCTCACTGAGCCTGTTTGAATTTCAAAGCGGTGTGTTGAGTTTGCTTTACAGCAATGCCAGTCCATAATGAAGTACTTATAATTGATTTTTAAATTAGTCTTTCTTATTGTGTGGCCTTTCATGATGATCTTCACTTTGATACGCATCCAGAATCTCAAAAGAAAAGCTCTGTCATCTATTATATGTAAAATAACAAAACTAATTTTTCAATTGCTTTCTCTTTGAAAACACTCCAGCGCATGATTTGAGGTCATCAAAGTTCATGCACGTTGCGTTTTGTCTCTGGGATTGTTCTTCAGTCTCATCGACCCATGATTGTTTTATATCGGCAGTTCAGTCAAGGCTGTTTATACAGGATTTTTTTTTAAACAGGAGGTTTGAGAAGGCCGGCGTTGCTTTGGCGTAAGCAGAGGTGACGGCTCTATTGGAACAAACATTTCAGGAGGGTTAAGCCGCTGCTGCATGTATTCCTGTGATAAGCTGATCATAAATGGAGGGATTTATGATAGTGCATTAAGCTGAATTTGTTCATTCTGCTATTATTTAGGGTATAAAAGGACAGCGAAAGCATTTTTGAGAAAAGTAGCAGCAGGAGTAAGCGCTAGACAAGGCAGCGCATAAAACATTGGTTTATCAGAAGCTCTCTGAATTTTCACAGCTAAACACAGTTGAAAGTTATCAGGAAGAAAAAGGAAGAAAGGACAGTCCTCAACTGATCCAGATTTCACAAATGTTATTTCGGTTAGCAAACTGACAAGTTGCATAATGGAATTCTGAATATAATCCACCACCATGGGATTAAGATAGACCACATGTCAACACACATGGCTCTTTGTTGAGTTTTGTAAAGACATGGCTGGTAGCTTTATAGATAACATGATTTCAATTCCATTGAGTTTACATTCATTTAAGGCGTGTTTCATAGTTCATTTGGATAATCGTTAACAAGCTTGAAAGATCATACTAAGTAATTGACTTACTTGAGAGTTTTAACTACACTGCTCACAAAAATTAGGGGATATTTCCTTACATTTCATTTTGAAGTATCCCCTATTTTTGTGAGCAGTGTATTAAACAATGATGGCACTGTGGCACCAGATAAAGTACAGTCCAGCTAGTTCAAGCATCATACAACCAAGACTGGGCATAAAAAGTGGCATTTCTTGACTGCTTGTCATACTGGGGCGCACACAGAATTTAGAGGGGCACAGCTGCCACAGCTACCTCAGTGTTTGCCAATCAGTCATAGTTGCATAACAGGATGCAAAATAAGCATGTTAAACAATACACAGTTAATTAACAAGAGTGAATAGAATTAACAGAAAGGTTGGCATTAGTCTGCTATAGATGAAAAATGAATTACAAATAAAAAATTGTGCCAATTATTGGCCAGAACATGCAGCTGTGCGCTACCATCCTGTCTGCAGCATGTGATTGTGCTATGCTATTGTCCATTAATCTATGCTGGGGTGCATGTTCCAATGAAATGGGTCTGGTGTATTCATATTATTATACACTTTAGACTCCACCAGTCTATTATGGTGTACAAACTGAAGACAGCCACTGCTCTCCAAACAGGACAGTGCTGCTCAGGCCTTTTGGAAAAAGGGGACCAACATGTAGCTCTCTGGATTAATTGAAACATGATGTTGGAAGTACGATGGCTTTGGCCTGTTTTGCCACACCCTTGGCGGGATGGATTTAATTAATGAATTAACAAGAGTTCATAGAGTTAACACAAATGTTGAAGTTAGTCTGGCATATATAAGAAACGTATTACAAATAATCACTGAAGATTTTTGGTTTTATTGAAACGGATACCTTTGCTAGTTTAATGAATAGTAGTCTATTAGGTACTCCTAGTATTTTATACAGCGAAAACAGCCAGAATATCTAGCTATGAGCTATCACCCTGCCTGCAGCACGACCGATTTCCCTTAACATATGCTGTATGCTATATCCATTCTGGGGTGTGTGCTCCAATAACGTGCGTTTGATGTAATCGTTGGCAACAGTGACCCCTACACATCTCTGCGATAAACTGGCAACTCTTTTAGGGTATATGCTTGCATATGGCTTAGCTAAAAAAAAAGGAGATATCAAACCTCATATTATACCTCATGTTAACTCATGGCGGCTCCAAATGCATCACAAATTAGTAGGCTACATGTGCAATGTCTGAATGATTGGACAGCTTCATATTTGCTTTGGTGTAACTTTTCTTCAGCATCCATATCATGAAGCGTTAGTTCATGAAGCTAGGGTCATGGTTGAGGTTATAGTCAACACTGTGAATCGATGTCAGTAGAATCAATGAAGCATTATTTGCTTTATACAATATATAATTATTGGTGGATCAGATCAGACAAATGTTTTCTTAAACCATTTGAACCTTTAGCAAAACATTCATAGCTCAATCATTCAGTGACATAACCTGTGGTCAGACTTTATCTTTCTCACAAAAAAGATTTGTAAGCTGATGCTTTACCATTGATGTGATTGGATGGGGTATAGAAAACATTTTTCATTTACAGCAATGCTTGAAAGGTTTGTTGAACCTTCTAGAGCTTTCTGTATTTCTACATGAATGTGATCAAAGGTTACTGATCAGTTTGTCACACAAGTCATACAAGTGGATAAGGAGAATTTAGTTGAATGAATGAGACAAAACTGTTATTCTTGTTCATTTGTTCATATGAAAAACGACTAAGTCCAAAAAGCATGTTAACCTCCAGCATTTGCAGTCAACTCCAAGGCAAAATGATCTGAATAGTCAGAATTTTCAGTGTGAAAAGATATTAGGGGGAACCCTGCTGTATTTAATGAGCAGGGAACTATAAAAGTGGAAGTGTATCATGGCAAAAGGCTTTCTGAGAACGTTCGTCCTTCTCTAAAGAGTTTGGACTCCACCAGTGCATTATTGTGTGCAAACTGAAGAATTTGATTACCATTGTTACCATTGTTACTAAAAACTCCATGGCAAGTTATAGTACCTGCTAAGCAACTAAAGGCCTTTCTCTCATAAGCCCACCTTTAGGAGAACACTGGACAATGGTCTACATGGCAGGGTTGCAAGGAAAACAGTCACTGCTCTCCAAAAAGGACAGTGCTTCTCATCACCTGGCACATGGACAAGCCAGAAGTCTGTTGGTTTTGGCCTTTTTTGCAACACCTTAGGCAGGATGGTTAGAGTTAATTATAAATTATTCCAACTAATTCTAAGGGACAGTGTCATTCTGACTTTCTGACTCTTGAGAGAATGCAGTAATACAGTGACTACAAAAACACAAACCACAAAACGGTACAATTAAAACACAGTAAAAAACATTAAACAGGAAACAGTTTAAAATATTAAAAGGCAGAATGCAAGTAAAATCAGGTGTCATATGCACAGCTA
>JAVSBV010000074.1:1037100-1050157 GCA_033117975.1 Parotocinclus spilosoma | reverse complement strand
TCTGAACAAAAGTTGAGTGCGTTGTAGCGCATATTTAGTCAATGACATGTACACACAACAGTATATATTTGATCACTGATTTTTTGACATTTCAGGTGAAGCTGAGCTGAAGTTCTGGACCTTTGCATTATGAATTTTTTGCGGACATTATTGGACTATAATTATATACCCCTGGTCTAAAAGGTCTCAGTTCGTGCTTGTTTGTGTGTGTGCGTGCTTGCTCTGCAACCTATTGGGACCCTGTCTAGGCTTGGCACCTACCTTGTGTCCTAAACTGTTGGCCATGGCTCCCCACAGCCCTGAATTGGATGACTGGTATGAAAATAAATGACATAATGAATGAATAGCTTGTGCAAATGTTTCTGAATTTAAATTTCTCACCAGCTTTTTGGTGATTTTTAGGCCTCATTTGGCCCTCCACTTGAGGAGTGGAAGAAGCTATAACACACATGCACCGGAATTTATTTTAAAATGAATGTATACTGCTATATACTGCTCACAAAATTAGGGGATACTTAAAAATGAAATTTCCTATAATGAAATATCCCCTAATTTTTGTGAGCGGTGTAGTTGATAACTTTAAATATGACATGTTTCTGCAGAACTTGTGTCTGTTGTTTGTAAGGTCTTAATACCGTGAATAACAGTTTGTTGCATGTTTGTTAAAGCACTAATTAAATCACTAATAATTAAAGCACATAGTTGCAAAGTTTTGGGTACTAGAATGCATTGTAAATGTGCTGAGAGACTTCTTGCATTTTCTGTGCAAGCAAGCATGTTTTGCTCTCTACTATTCATTTTAATAGATGCCACACAAAACAATATTTTACTATGTTATTTCCAGGACTTGCTGACAAAACTGAATCTCCATAGTCGCATCCGTTGCCCGTCCTCCTAATGCAGATAAACTCGGCCTCGTTTTAAACCAGCGCTAATGTAAGCCTTGTAACTTCACTGAGTAAATTAGAGCGCTGCAAGTGGGATCTAAAAAGCTTATGCAAAGAGTGTGTGGGCAAAGCGAGAAAAACACTTCAAACCACTTATTTCTCCAAACCCAAATGAGCAACAAATACACAGCCCATTGTTCATCTGCACACATACAAACTCACCTGCTGCTGGATTTGAATAATGTTTTCAGCTCTCTACCCCCACTATGGGTCTGGTCTCCTACTCCATTACAAATAATGTGATATAGATTTCAGAGAGCCTTGGATAATGCTTGTGTGCTGAAGGGCCTTTTTAGTAGAGGTGATATATTTCAATAAATCCATATACTGTCAAGTGAGTCAGGCACTTTAATCTATGCCTCCAACTAGTTTTCCTACTTTGTTTGATATTCTACTTCTCAGTCTTCATCTTCACTTTGGCTAAGAGACAGTCCAAACGTTTGAACAATTTAACTGAGCTTATTTGACTGGTGGATAATGTATGTATATAAAAAAAACACATTTAAATAAGCAGAATTCTGTTGAAAGTAGGTTCCCTTTCTAAAATGATCCTCCCAGGTTTCTGAAACGTGCACTGATCTTAAGAAGATCTGATGTTTTCACCTTTCAATCTTAATGTCACTTTCCTGTTCAGATTCTTTTGATGAATGAAGGCAAATTCAACACATCAAAGGCCAGGAAGCTCATGATCTGGAATATCGTAATTCATAGGTGGGGTTAGATAATCCAAAAACAAAGACAAGGGTCAAAGTAGGAAGGTGCACAAGCAATATACAATAATGGAATTACAAAAATAACTAAGTTAAATACACAGTGAGGAAAAGTGGCAATGCATTGTTAGGAACCCTGATAGAAAGCTGAGGAAGACTTTCTGAAGGTTATGTTTTTGATTTATCCAGGATCCATTCAGTTACACTATCACCGGCAGTAGGTTGGGTCAGAAATTTGGAGTATCCTGACTTCAGAGCTCACTATGTTCTGAGAAATGCCATCCAATTAACCTTCAACTTCACCAGATTTTAAACAGGCTGCACTCAGTAGGGTGGAGGGGCACCAAAGGAGAAGAACTCACTTACCCATCTATTTAAATAGCAGTTTATAGCAAGCACGGTTGAAGCTGGATCATTTTAAAAGTCATAACTATTAGTCATATGTAGTGATTGACTTTCACTTTAATTAAGACATATTATTAGTCTTTTAATATGTGCTTTTATTATTTCAGTATTTAATTAAATAATGTTAATCCAATTGAATTCCAATTTAAATAGCATGTACTGTAGTTTCTGGCCTTTTTTTTAACAAACATATAAACAAAACAAAAATGTACAGTATTCTGTGTACTCTATATTTAAAAGTATTTTCCTTATATGTAATTTGACTTTAACTAATATTTTATTTGATTTAAAAGAAATCTGGAATTTTTGATAATTTCTGCTGCTTTCAGCCAGTGGCGAGTGCTGGAAGTGTCTTTTGAAGAGGTCTTAAAAATTTAAAATGTCCTTAACAATTATTAATATTATGTGTGTACAAAATTGCAGCACACTTAAAGAAATTGAAAATGAAGTCATGTTTAATTATGAGGACTTTGAAAGTCCCTTTGAAACTGTTTGTTGCTCTTTGGATTACATTACAACAAAATATCCCTATGACTTTTTAGCTGCCTATTTAATTCTTTAGGATTTCTTTAGACTTAATTCATCGTAATTATTTCAGAATATTACATTTCTTGACAGATTGTAGTGCTCTCTACAATATTACAGATGACTATTCATCTTTAATAACATCCTTTTTTAAGACTTCTGCAATTTGCTTCGACATGCTGAATATCAGCTTCTGGGCAAAAATTTGAATAATGGCGATCATTCCTTATTTAATGTTCTTAGGCAAAATTTTGAGTGAACCCACTCCCCTGGACGAGAAGCAACTCCACACATAAATGATTTCCAGGATGATTCACTGTTAGCATGATACAGGACTCATGGTAGCACCCTTTCTCAAGCAGTCATTAGAAAAAATAACTTTACCCCAGTCCTCTACAGTCCAATCTTTACACTTTCTGCAGAATGTCAGTCTGTCATTGATGGTTTTTCTAGGAGAGAAGTGACTTCTTTGTTGCATTTCTTATAACCAAGCCATCTTTCAAAAGCCTTTGTTTCAATGTACGTTCAGATGCACTCACTTTTGCCCTCTGCCATTCCTGAGCTCTACACTGCCCAATCTTATAGCGTCATCCTCTATAGGGGATGGTCCTGATGCTTGCTTGACTTTCTTGGGCACCCTGAATCTTTCTTCACTGAAATTAAACCACTCTGCTTGAAGTTGTGTATGACTGAATAAATGGTTGTCTGGCATGCTTTCTTACAAGCAGAAATGTATTTTCCTGTGAAACCCTTTTGATGCAATGTAATGACGATGGCCCGTGTTTTTTTGGAGGTAACCATGGTTAACAGAAGAAAAGTTAAAAGCAACACTACCTGTTTAAATCAAAGAGTCTGTTCTTCTAATCAGGATGACAGAGTGATATCTTGGCCTCATTTACCTTTTTTCCTGAGCGAACAAGATCATCACTGAAATGATAGCAGGCTGTTTTGTAGGGATGAAATGTAGTACTTGGAATGCAGTAATATTTGTGATAAGGTCATTTTCATAGTAGGGAAGGTCTTCATTCAATGCAATTAACTACAATTCATCTAAACACCCACATAAGCTAGAGTAAGAACATAATTTGCCACCATAAAGTCTGATGCATCAAACTACCAAATTTTGTGCCATTCTCAAAACATGTGGCTAAGACTGTACATCTAGGCATTTATCAGACGCCCTGATCCAATTTAGAAATCACTACTGTTACAATACAAGCAATTGTGGGTTAAGCGTCTTCCTCGAGGACCCAGCAGTGGCAACTTGGCACAGTTGGGATTTGAACCCTGGACCCGTCTGGTCTATAGTCTAGTACCTTAACCCCACCACAGACCTATTCAAATGTATACACATGGCCTTAATGGGCATCATCAAAGAAGACAGGGACACAGTTTCTGGACTATTGGTGCCAGGATCCACTTTGCTTTGTATGTCTAGAGGCTATGAGGCTAAAACCTAATTTTACCACGTGTGACATGTTTATGCAACCGAACCACATACTTGAGATGTGGTTTGGTTTGGTTATAAGTACACTTAAAACTGATTTTAGGCTGATTGGTGCAGCCTCCACTACACCTGTGTTTCTTCTGAGGATCTCACGTAGTGTTGACCCCGACTGTCCTCGAGTCACCTGAGCACAAGGACCCTTACAATAATATAACTATGTGATGTACTGTAATAAAGTGTTTTAGTCCTGCTCTTTCTATGTAAATTCATGGTGGTTCTCAGTGGAACGCAAGTCCATAGTCTATCACAGTACTGAGTCAGTTTTCAGTGTCCCCTCCCTTAGACACAGTCAATTAAATGTGCGTGTTACCCATGCTGAATCAAAGGCACTGTCTGGACTTGAACCCAGGTCCCTGTGGTGGTGGCCTAGTATATTAAATCAATGCACTATCCCACTAATCCCAATAAAATATTGACTGTATAGACACTCAAACAAATGTGATACATAGTATACTTTATATATTTGTTAATTTCAGGTAAAAAAATCTATTTGTATTAGTATGTATATAATTGCTAAAATAGAATATGTAGATAAATGTAAAATAATCGCCAAGTCAGACTCACAGTGTTTGTTGCTCTGGCTCTACTTCAGAGCATTGGAAATGAAGCAATTATGAAGCTTACATCCCAAATGTCAGATCTAATTTGACAACATGAATGTATGAATAGTCTTAATTTACAGGCCTAGGTGTGTAATTAGATAAGCAGAGGCCCAGGTGGCTTTTTCAATGTGTCCTAATTTATTAAAGTACAACAAAGAGAACAGAGATGAAAGTAGATATAGAATATAAATCTGCTATACATTACTCATTTCAGCATTATGTCCACCAATGCACAAGTTCCCCTAAAGTAAGCAGTTACGTGTCTGGATCAAGTGGCAATGCCAAAGCATTACATTTGGTAAGAAGCTCCTGGACATGTTTCTGCATAAACACACCATGTGTAGTCCAACCTTGGACAAGCAGTTCCACTGGTATCAGTCAACCCAAGTTATTAGACAGAGAATATAAGGTATTTCCACTCTGAAATCAAATTCATAAACACAGACTCTCTATTTGATCAAATTGGTTCTGTGGAATGAGATTACAGAGCTTAACAATGTCTCTGAAGAAAGTGCATTAAGATTATGGCATCTATTTACATACAAATGGGTGCAACAAATGTCCATTGCTGATCTGGGCTAAGTGGAAAATTATGGAAATTAAAATTTATGTTGAATCATTTTGTTAACCTGATGCCACAACTCTGCATTGTGCGTTACGCAGCGGATATTAGATGCAGTTTAGAATTCTTCTTAGCACTGGAAGTAGTCTTCATCTCCAGTATAGGTTAATAGCCAAGTGACTTTGACCTGCCCGTGAGACACAGAATTAGTTTTAGACTAAATCAGGCACTAAATAGATCCAGAAAGCTGTTGTAGTCCCCTCTCTTGGTCATCCAGAGTCCAGTGTCTGCAAGTTTGGTTTAAGTATGAGTGAAATGTTTGTAAAATAAAGTTGCAAAATATGGGGCGTTTCAAAAAATGAGTGAAGTTCAAGTTTATGACATCATACAGATTAGTGGAGTAAATTTAGTGGAAGCTGGTGCACTTTACCAAACTGTTGGCTGGTGGTTCTTCCTTTTTGGTCCTTAATCTCCAAACCTGGCAGCAGAATTTACATGAGTTTAGCCATCCAAAGCTTTTGTATTTTTCCTTGTCCTATCATACCTTTCAACCAGTAGCTAGTACATACCTGGCTTGTACCTTCCAGAACTAGTTGCTGGTGCTAATCCAGTATTGCTTGTTTATTACCCTTATCTTTACCGCTCCATATTAGTGAAAAGCCCATACCTGGTCCTTATCTCCAAAAGCCATTGAGTGAGGATAGTCCTTAACTGGTCTTTACCATCACAAACTAGTGACTGGTATTATCTCTTGCATGTTCTTTACCTTTCCAGTTGGCTATCTGGTGAAAGTATTTACCTGGCTTTTGCCATCCTGACGTTTTTAGCTTTAGCTGATCTTTACCTTTTCAAACTGATGCTTTAAACCACTACACTTCATAACGCTATGGTTTTGCTGTTGTTTTTGCTTGTTTCTTCGGTTCTTCACACAATTCCTAAAAGTAGATCAATAAAATCAAAGTCATTCATTCATTGTCTTAATCTGGAATGACGTACCTGGAGATGGCAGAGTGTGAGCCTGTCTTACCAGATAGTATGAAGGTGAAATTACAGGTGTTCTCAATCAGTGGGGTGAGTAGTTGTATTTACCCTGTTGTATTTAAGAACATGGATTTATCAGAGACTGATCTCTGTTTGAGGAAGTTTTCTAAACAAATGAGATTTCTGTGGACGGTTTCTGACCAAAATAAAAGTTTTTGGTTTAAATGAGAAGCGTTATGTCTGGAGAAAGAAAGCCCTACACTACAGCATCACATCCTTATCCTATCTACCAAACATGGTGAATTTAATACCACAGTTAGAGCCTGTTTGATACACCTGAGCCAGGATTGCCTGCCAACATGGATGGAACTATACCAGCAAATTCTAAAAGTAAATGGGAACTGAACATCGAGAACATGTGTCATGAATCAAGACAACATAAAGCACACAAGCTGTTATGCCAAATAGTGGTTAAAGAAGGATAAAAACAGTCCAGTCACGCTGTTGTAAATGGCCAGTTCATATAAGGAGAAGTCTTGAACTTAAAGCTATTCTGTATGGGTAAACATTCCTCCAAGCTGATGTGTAATATGGACTTAATTAAATAAATTATATGTATGCCACATTTGTTACTTTAATAGTTGCATGAAAATATAATTGTTTTACATCATCTTTTCTATTCCATATTCAAAAAGGTTCACAAACTTTCAGGCACCACTGACTATTAGCTGCATTAAGTAACTTAGCCTGAACTAAGGATTGTAGGGATTTTGGCCAAAACTGGTGGTTTGTGGTACTCCTTATCTGTTCTTTACTTTCTCAAATTGGCCACTGGTACTGGATGTTAGATGACTCAATTCCTGGACATTTAGGGCTGGCGAGGTTACATTAAAGCAGACAAATCTGCAGTATCTGAGCATTTTGCTAATGTAAAATGTAGACAACATTTAGACAAATATGGCAGAACACAGACACAGGTCCGACCCATTGTCCTTCTTATCAGGACCCTCTGTAAAGTCCCAAAGCACACTTTCACACTTCTTTATTCATTTCCAATTTCCAATATGACTGGAAGGCTGTTAAGCACATATGCTGGGTGTTTCCTGCCCTGTCTGAGGATCAGAGGTGGGAGGCGATATCTCAGCATGATCCGTGGCTCCATGAAAAGTGGAATCATTAGCACTAATGGCACATTAGATAAAAGTCAGGAGAAAATTGAGGCCCTGGGGTCTCCAGCACCAGGGCAATTAAAAGAGATAATCATAACATAAAAGCCATTTTAACGTGCACTGAATGCTCACTCACCTTTCATGCCGTGGGCTGTCATTGACGGCACTGACAGCTGGTGAGGACATCCATTTGTTAAATCTTTTTAGAGGGAATCTAAGATGTTACAGTCCAAGACCCTTCTCAGTCTCAGGATTATTTAATGACTTAGATCAATACTTGGCCAATGCAAATGATGTATGTCACATGTATGTCACATTTTTAGCGGTAATGTAAATCTACTTATACAGACTTCAATTCTTATGGGTATACATAACAAGCATTCCTACTAGAGTATCATTATTTTAAAGCACAGTCCAGAACATGTCATAATACGAAGTTACGTTAGAAATTGCACCCTAACAAAAGCTAAAATCGGTTGTGCAGTGAGCAGGAAGCAGTTTTTCATGAACTGAATGCGTTAAAATGCACTGATTAACTTAACATAAACAATGTGATTTGCTACAAGAATTAGAGGCCCCATAACCCCACCCCACCTTTTATTGTTTCGCTATTATTTATTCATGAAAAGTATACTACATTTCTCCATAGTTCATTCATGCACTTTCTTATCCTTTTAGTCCTGCACAGGGTCACAGTTGGGCTGGTACATAGCTGAAATCTTTGTAAAAATTAACAGTTGCAGCTACAAGGTCACTAATTGTGCTAATAGATAAAGTTGCACAGATATATTAGGCTTTGCTTATACTGAGGTGGTACATCTATTTATCTGAAAAGTAAATCTACAAAAAAATCTAGGAACCATACCAATATTTTTTTTTAAACTCACAACAACCAAGGCCAATGGGAGGCAAGGACACACACCAGCCAGAGTACAAACAAGACCAAAACCTATACCTCAAATGACAAAACAAAGGCCACCTTGGACAAGTCTAAGCCGCAGTGCAGCCAAAACCCAAAACAGCCGATAAGAAAACGAAAGAAGGACACATGCCAACCAAATTACAAACAAGACTAAAACATCCCAATTATAGACCAAGACCTATATCAATCAATAAGATTCATTCCATCCAAGACCACAAGAAGACATTGTCTCATACTAAGCAAGACAATACCAAGCTTCATAACATCCAATGCCAAGTAAAATGTTACTTCATCAAACTAAAATCATGGCAGTAAAAAGTCGATTTTATCCTGAACTGTTGAGCATAACTACAGGACAGGCCACTAATGAGTAGCTCATTGATATATTTTGACCAAACCAGGGATCTCCAGGGAGATGTGAGGTGACTAAGGAATACACTGATCATATTTGATTGCTTGTCTGCAAATGAATTTAAAATTTGATTGTAAAAACATAAAAATCCTAAGTGAAAATGTAATGGATGGGATTTACTGTACAGTCACAGCCGACTCTCGGTCACTTGATGGATCATCGATCTCCACACATTTCTGTCCTACATCGATGTGATCCATGAAGTATTTCGGCAGGATAGTGTTAGACTATTGAAGTAAATGCATACCAAGGCAACATAAATATTATTAATGCAATTCATTTAACAAAAATGTGTCAATATGTTCTTCGTTTATTATCCATGATATGGTTACGCCCACTTTAGTGTGAAATCACTTTGTTTATTGTTTAACAGGCTTCAAATTGTGCCTCAAATGCACACGAGAAGAAAGGTAAGAGAGGTAAACATTTCTCAAGTGATCATGGTTGGAGAGTTACCTAAACTAGACACCACCTCCATGCCGAGAAAGTTCAAGCTGTGCCAAACTTAAAGACTTTTTCTTTTATCCAACCACATATTTAAGCACATGACTTTAGTGAGTGGTGCCCTGCAATGAATTAATACCCCCGCCCTGAGTGTATACCCATATTAATGCCGTTTTCTCCGCAGCAGTCCGTACCAAGACTGAAGAGGTTACTGAAGATTCATTTATTGTATATACAGTAGAAGGCTGTGCTACTACATTTTTGTGTTTCATGCTGGTTGCAGCATTCAAGCAAGACTCAAGGATTACTTAAAATATGCCAAGCCATGGGATCTGACAATAATGTTAATCAGACACTTTTGTATGTGGGTGCAGGTTTATCAAGCCTTCCACAGCCTGCGCTTGCCAAACTTTCTGTGCAACATTTGGCATTTAGTGAGCCCGTTTAGACTCACGTGAGTGATGGTTGGAAATTAGTGGGGCCACATCTTCCCTAACGATGTAGTTTCTCTAACAGCAGGCGATGATTAGGGTGAGGAAAAAAGTCGACATTAGGCAAAGAAGAGCTTCTGCAGTTCTGAAACCAGTGAAATAGAAGATGGGAATATTATTCTGCTGCCTGTCAGGGGTTATTTATGCTTTGTTGAGACACCCATTAAAATGTTAGACCACAATTAAGAAAGCAAGCATAAATCTATCTGCAAGCGGATGTTAATTAACTACCTAAGTGATCACTCTCAGAGTTATCTTATTCTGCAATATTGTGATTATGCTCCAATTTGCATATTTCTGCCCCTTAAATGCTATACTGTTTTTCAGTAAAGTAAAGTGAAAGGATGTTCTTTTCCATTAGAGTCTATAACACAACAAAGTCTTGGACAAACTGAAAGTGAAATGCAATGCAGGTTTGGACACTGTTAATAATAAACTGGATTTCTATTGGCTAAACAAGTGTGATTTGACTGGCACTGGTGATGAGTTTTCAGAAAACAAAATGACTATGCAATTGACACACAGTAAATGGGCATATGTGATGTCTTTAACAGAGTTTGTGCAAGATTTATGGGCAATCTCTCTCAATAACTAACTCCAGACAAACTAAGATGTGATTCTAGTAATTAAGGAAGATGTACATCTACTACATTTTTTACTCCAGAGCTTCCCATAAAGTTTCAGTACAAAAGTAGAAAGCGTTTTGACTTCTTAATGAGTTTCATGACTTGGCTGTCTAAGCCATTGTGTCTCCCAAACCTAATTAACATTTGGCAGGAAATGTTGTATGTATGAGGCATCTTTTTTATAAAGGCTCTGAAGTGAAAAACAAATGAATAAAACTGCAGTTTGCAACTTTGAAAACACAGCAAATGCAGAAACACAATAATATATTCATAAACGCAACAACATTAAAAGTAGCCAAACTGCTGAGCAACGATTGTGATTGATCAGATAAATGTTAAGGAGGATGTGGCACTAAAGGACTGTAGAGTAACGTGAATGTGTGCATGTATGAGCCAGGCTAATCTGAAGATAAGCAATGTATTTCCAGCAAAGACAGCCTAGCATAACATTTCCCAAAACACTGAAACATATGTCTATTGTTATGTATTCAATAGTTCTCTCTCCGCTCTGATAACAGGCATCCTCAATCACTAAATCTATGTATTTTGTTTGTTTGTATATGGAAATGTGACCTGCACTTCAGGGCTTCCAAACTTTGGCTATCTCCACTAATCAATCAGAACATACAATATGTAGGAAATATATTGAAAGGTAACCTGTTTGGCCATATTACTTTTCCATTGAGGAAACGTGGTAACTTTTTTTGGTTACTTGGCAATCATCTTAAATGACTGACTGCCCATGCACATCTAATCTATCAACTCTTTGACTCTCTGTGGGATTGACGGCCCTTCTGGATTATCCTCTATCAATACATGACATATAATAAAGGAGAAGATGTAGACCAGAGGCTGACACTGACGAGATCAGATCTTTTGACATCACACAGTCGGGACTCATGCTGATCTCTTAGCAGTGGTTTTCATATCTACACTGCTTCTCAAACAGCCTTTTGTTCTTCTCACTCTCTGGAGGTTTCTCGTCCTAGCCAGCATCTGATCCTTTAGACTGCATGTCCTTCAGCCTACAAAGAGCATAATTGTGCTTCAACAGAGATGAGAGAGAGAAAAAGAAAGCACGCATGTTGACAACTTCTCGTTCAATATGCCGCAAAGACAGACACCTGCCTTTATTTCTTCTTATCTCTTTAATTAAGACTTCGCAAGCACAGGCATAGACTGAATTATGGTGTGTGTCCTCTGTCTGTCATTGGCATCTCATTCATCTTTTATTCTGTCATATTCATGCACAAAATCACCATCTGTACAAGATCAATGGTCAAATCATTTAAATAATTCTTAGTAATACCTTTTTTCGCCTTTAAAACGGCACCAGTTCTATTAGGTAAGCAGTCAACAAGGTCATTAGAATAATCCTGTATTCATTTTTAAATAAGTAGTTTAACTTAAGTTTTTAATAATGGTAATTATATGGTAATAAAAATCAGTATTTTATCATTATAATTAAAAACCACCATATAGTTAAATAGTACATAAAAATTTAATAAAAGCCAGTTTAAAGCAACTTGCAAAGTATGTATTTGTAAGATTTGTCCCATAAATTAGCTAATCAGTACATTAATAAATAGTTTGCTTATTGTAGTTTATATTTATAATATGTTATATATGTTAAAACCAAGTTTTTGGAAACGATCTACACCACAATGTATAGGTACTCAGCATGCAAAGCATAATTCTGTAAAAAACAAGTTCTTACTAAATTCCAGTCAATGTTTGAAGAACTTATCCAGTGTGATCTGACGCGCTTTTTTAAGTGGCGACTTGTGGCTTCTTTTTTGTAGTAAATGGAAATGTTAGGCAAGGACCTGTAGGTTGCAGTAGAGGGCTGGGGGAGAAACTCGGGAGGTTTTGGGTAGTGATGCCAGAGACGAAGAGTTTCTTCACAGATCTTACATACTGTACATGTTCTTTGGTCCACCCAAAGTGGAATTGGGTCCAAATAAGTGAATAACATTGCACGTATGTAATAAGATTTGTTTCAGTACTATAGGATTTGGTCCGAATAAGTGTCTGGTCCCATTAACCGGTGGTCCTATTAACCGGAATTGACTGTAATAATAATAATAATAATAATAATAACATTAATAGTGGCTGTTCAGCTGGAGTAGCAACCAACTCTGACAAGTTAATGATTCTTGGACAGTTCAATCTCTTCACTGGGTTATATCCCATACACCCCTCATTGTCATAGCCCCATCTCATACTCATGCCTTGGGTCATTGGTCTTTACCCTACAGAGGACCTTTCCCTATCCTTTTAGTTTTTCAGTGTCCAGGGGGCGGAGCTTCCCACTACTGGGAAAACAAAGGCTCCAAACCAATATTACAGAACATTCAAATATTTTGTATAGGCTTCATATCTAAACCCTGACCAGGCCAAAACATGACAATTTGTCCAGTTAATAATTCATTTCATTGGACTCAGGCTGCTTCTTGGCGATCTTTGCAGTTCACAACAGTACCTGCACTGCTCTACACCAACAAGCAGTGGAGAGTAAATGGTGGACCAGTTCTGTACAGTTTGTTAGTTCTTGCTCATTTTTAACAGTTGATTTAATGTTAGGATTATTAAAGCAGGAACATTTTTTTTTTAGGAGTAATATGTGTATTATGTTTGTAGTATGCGTGCAGTGATGGTATAGTTACTGCAAAAAAGGAATCTGATTACTGATTACTCCTTTAAAAAGTAACTTAGTTACTTTACTGATTACTTGAGTTTAAAAGTAACTAAGTT
>JAVSBV010000074.1:952294-979951 GCA_033117975.1 Parotocinclus spilosoma | reverse complement strand
TATATATAGTAATAATAGTAGTATAATAGTATAAGTTTCATATTACTATATATAAGTTGTATTTAGTAGTGTAAATTTATAATAATATTAATATTAATATTACTGTTTACTTAGAAGAAACGCTAAGTAAATGTATATAGTGGGAAAACAAATAAGATAATATAATATTTAAGCAGTCGATATTACAGCCTAATGATTATATATTTATATTTCGCAAATATATATAAATATATTCCCATAATCCCCAGCGAGCATTTACAGGGGCACTTGTAGACCTCCATCTATAGATATTTGTAATTTACATCTCTTAAAGTGAAATTATAATTAACTTTTATTTCCATTTCCATTTTCAACTTTAGCTCCCTTACTCAAACCTATAAAATGGACGTGGAAAAAAAAATGAAGTACAACTGGTAACACTATTAATACTGTTGAGGTTTTGTGGTGTGAGGCTCTTGCACACTCCATTCTTATCCTGTAAACACTATCTAGGCTCTAATGTGTATAACTGTAGCTACAGAATGAGGATGGTAGTGTGTATGGGTATAACTCTAATTTTATGAGCTTGTCAAATGTTTTGAATTTAGGAGAGGACACTGAAAGGATAAAGAAAGCGTTTTCGTGTCAGGCCTCGTGTCGACAAGATCTTAGATAAGTGATGGACGAACTGAGTGGAAAGCCACTACATGTTCATTATTCTGGTGCAGAAGGAAAAGTTTTAAGCACTTGGCAGAAAGCAAGCGATCAAGTGTCCCTCTTCTCTTATCTTTCATTCCACGCTCATTGTGGCAGGAGGAAGAAAGGACTTTGGAAGGGATTCTGATTTTTATCGTAATCCCCCCCGTTCACTATGGCGTTCTAACGGACGGTCATGAGCGCTCTCAGAGAAGAAAGCTTGCACATATCTATTGGTGGGTCTGGAAAATAGAATAACTTCACACTGCTATACTTAAAAACAACAATAATTGTGTTTTGGTCCGTTGCCCAATCAGTGTTCATCATCAAGATCAGTCGAGATCACAGCTAAACCAGCACCTGACCAGCACTAACCATAATAAACCAGTTTGGATCGACATGGACTAATGTAATTGAATGGAATAAAGATCTTTTTAACTGGCCAGCACCCAAAAACACAATATAATGTTTGTTGGTTTCAGATGTATTTGTCATGTATAGAACAGAGAGTGACAGTTTCACACTGCAGTCTCAGGTCCTCTGCAACTTGTGCAGTTAAAAGAACCATAAAAATAAGAAGGAAATGTTAAAACAGTAGTAAAAATATACATAAGATGGAATGAAGATTGAAGCCTAGGCTATATAAAGCTTTATTGCTGTGGGTTCTCAGAATGCAAGCTGTCAGCTGAACGATCTTCTCTTAAGCTTTTTATTTGTTTTTATTTTCAGCTGTAGAGTTTTTCATATATAACTTTTTTTTAACTGCGCCTAAAGGGACAAACAACCCTTAGGGTGCAAACCTTAACAGAGCTCTTTAGTTCAAGTGATCAGCGGTTGCAGATGCTTTTTAGAGAGGTTTGAATATGTATAACATCAGAACTTAAACTCCCCCGATTTAATGAATTCAATCCCCTGCCTGATTGTGCCGATAAAAATAAATAAATCGACTTGCTCGACCCGGCAGCCTTTTTTACACACACACACACACACACACACACACACACACACACACACACACACACACACACACACACACACACACACACACACCAACTTTTAAAACATGCAAAGCCGCTGCGGTAAAGCCAAATCTCCGGCACGAGACCGGTCCGGACTCTCAGGCTCGCGCTGCTGCTCTCCGGGCAGGTGCAGGGCGCGTGAGCCTCCGAACCCCAACAGCCCCCAAAAGCGAGCAAACAATGATGTGGGGGTCAGCCAAAAGGGTGAACTGTGACTTTATTAATTTACTTGTATATAATACACATTTATTACAAAAGGGATCTTGGATTGGTGTGATTCTAGGTGGAACTCTTCTCTTTAGCACATTGCTTCTTCAAAGTTTCTTTACACTCCAGACGTATTAGTGTGTTCGTTCTCTGCTGAGTGTTTGTTATGATTTTTTTTAGACTGGCTCTATCGATTTTTTGAATTTATATGTAATATGAATGTTAGAGGGCTAGTTGTAGATAGGTAAAAGAATTGGATTTGGATCGCTTTTAAAAGATAGCTGATGGTTCAATGACTTATTTGACTCTCAATTACCTTTTCTGAAAAGGCCTTGATAGATTAATTAGAGGTACAAACTAAAGAACCTAAGGAAGTTTGATGGAACCCATTTGCTGATGGATTGCTCTCTTCAGGTCTTATGCACACAAAGTACACCAAATCAGCCATAACATTAAAACCACTGCCAGGTAAAATGAATAACGTTGATATTGTGATGAACCTTGAGTTCATCATTTGTGTAGGTGTTACCTTGAAACACATGACGTACCTAAACATGCAAGCCAAGTTCACCCCTTAATGGTAAATGCATTCCCCAATATACATACAATGAGTTGGTTCAGAAAAAATACTGCATTCTGCCAAACTACAAAAAATGGTTTGAGGAGTGCGAGGATCATGAATTTGGCACCCACATTCACATGGCGCCTACCTATCAATCCAATTTAACATCTGTGTGATGTGCTGGATTTAAGGCCACATTGCAACTTCTCATGATATCACAGGTCTAATGCAAAGAGAATGGCAAATCAGTCCATGTCCATTGGAATAGAATAACTGTATTGAATACAAAGTAGAACCTTTAAAAGAATACTCATTCAATACATCTTTTGCACTAATCTCCATTTCCATATAAAATCCAGCTACACTGGCAGATATCAGATAGAATGTAAGTGGTTGACAATAATCCAGGAAATCACTGCCATGGCATATTTGTTTTGCACTGCATACTACAAATGTTGGGATAAATAACTGTTTACATGTACAACATGGAGATAAACTGTGTGGACACCTAACAATTAAGCCTACTACATTAAAAACCATGGGTATTACTACTGGAACAGATGAGAATCCTTTCATTAGACTCTGAAACAGGACTGTGAGTTTGGGGGCCTGACGTTGGACAAAAAGACCTGACTCACTTATATACAAAAATCGAGACGATCATTGTTTGTAAAGTTTGGAACTATTCTTCGTTTCAGCTGCACATTTTGTAGTCTGGATCTAGGTTCAATTGATTACAGACTAGGCAATTTCTTTAATCTCAGACTCAATCCGAATAATGGTGTATTTGTTAGAGTTCCTGATGCGTCCACCCAATTGTTGTAGCACTGGCACTATTGCATGCGTAGCAGTGATCAGGCAGCACCAATCGTGCAACCGCCGTGGCGAACCGAGTTAAAATGTTTAATATTCGATGGGTGAGCGAAACGAAAACATATCAGAGTCCAGCTGGCATGAAAAGTCGAACCAGTAGTGGAAAGACGGACAGTGGCGTCCTGCAGAAAATGATATTGAAGCAGCTTTATATGTAACTATTGGTGGAGCAGAGCGCATATTAGATGACGCGTACGGCGACGTGCCTTCATCCCCACTTTCTTCAAGTTTAGAAGAGAGAGAGAGAGAGAGAGCGCTAGAGAAAGAGAGAGAGAGAGAGAGAGAGAGAGAGAGAGAGTCAGCACGCAAAGATAAACCTCATTTCGAGAAGACCACGCTAACCATTAAACTGGAGACCGTGCGTCAGGTAGCTTTATTCATTTCTTGGCATCATCGGTTGGCACTGCCACTGGCACACAACAGTACCTCCTTACCTTCACTCGATTTCACTCAGAACACGCTCAGACACACTCACACATACTCTGTCGCACACTAGGATTGCCTTCGATTTGGAAAGGTTTCCACAGCACTCAGGACGCATGCATAAACACGGGTAAGAACGCATTTATTTCCTACGCTTTGTCTTTATACAAGCAAAGAAAGCGCATTACAGCCTAAGAAGAACCAGCAGAAAATCGATTTGCTAAAATCCCTGGCAACGGTGCGCGCTTGGTATAAACGGGATGAGTCTTGATTCGACTTACGGGGCGTCTACCACATTGTGCTGTAATAATAATAATAATAATAAACATAAAAAAAAAAATAATAAAAAAAATAATAATAACAATAACAATAACAATAATAATAATAACAACAACAACAACAATAATAATAATAATAATAATAATAATAACAACAATATTAATAATAATAATAATAATAATAATTTGTGTTTTAATGATTGTAAATTATTAGATTAAATAGATATAACAAATAAATAATAAACAGAATTATTAAAACATGTTAATATATAAATAATATCAATACATTACAATGATATCAAGTGTTACTATTGTATGATTTCTCAGTATGTCAGTTTAGTCCTATACCATGAGTAACCACGTTTAATTATAATATGAGGTTGTTTAATTACTGTGACGTTTTATATGCATCTTGCAAACACATGTTTCACTGTATTTTCAACGCATAGGATCTATTTTGTTTAAATGTTTTAATCTAGTAAATACAGACGTCGTTTTAATAAAATATGCATGCTTGGAGTTTGCATGTTCTCTCTCGAAGTGAGCTTTCTCCGAGACTGGTTTCCTCCCACGTTCCAAATACATGTGTTAGGTCAACTCGCGTCTGTATGGTGTCATGATGCGAGGGAATGTGTGTGTATGTATGTATGTATGTATGCATGTGTGTGTGTGTGTGTGGGGGGGGGGGTCGGGGGTTCTCGCCTTGCCCCCTGTGCTATGGGTTTCCTTTGACCCTGAACTGGATTAGGCCTTTAAGTCTTTCTCTGTTTTTCTGTAGCGGCAGATGCAAAATTGCAGCTAATATATTTTTATTGTTATTTCTGTTCACTATGAATATGATCGAATGCACCAATTTCCACATCTGCATTGCACGTTGTAACTGGCTTGTACTTAAAAATGATGCATGTTGCACACCACAATATTTGCTGTTTATTTCCTTGTCATTCATGTTGAAGAACAATAGCTTCTCGTGATATAACAATGAACTGAATGTCACAATAAATGAAAGCTGACTGCAAAAGGACTGACTGCATGCGCATGTAAAGGTCTGCAGTGTTATAGCTGCCATATTTGGAGCAAAAAGGCACACTGCAAAGGGAGTGTTGGTGGTGGCGGTGGTGGGGGGTGGGATGCTGTCATCACCACTGAGATTTATAACCTCTGTGAGCTTGACCGCTGATCAAAGTCACACTTTTTGAAGGTTTTGGGTGGCTTGCTGAGCCTTTGTATTAGGCAAATAGCACAAGTTTGGAGCCAAGATATGATCAGGATGCTAGAAACAGGTTCAGGTTAATTTATAAATAAAAGGTAGTGCTAAACACCTTTAATAGCTAAAATGATGGATAGAAGTGAGACTCCAGTGTGCTGGGGATTGACCGAAGGTGCCCTGTCTCAATCTAATTACCCATGAGTAAAAGGACATTGCTGCTTCAGCTCCTTCGAGTCATTGCCCATCTCCCTGCCTCTGCTTATCTTCACAGTACCTTCTGCACCCCCTTCCTCCCCGTAACCCCTTAGAGAATGATAAATGCACCAAAATAGGGGGCGAGGGGTAAAACACCCGTTTTGCAGCACCTGTTAGTTATGTAAATGGTGGCTTTCCTCTTGGCAAATACGTGCTTCTATTGACTTAAGCAGTACGCCGTTGTAATAGTTCCAGTGCAAAACTGGACCTGAATTTAATGTGCACTTTGCAAATCATGCGGAACCCACACGCATGCATGCACACCGGCACAAGCATGAATTTTGCCAAGAAAGGGGCTTAGGTTTTACACGTTAAAGCTCTCAGTGGTGTAAATGAGCTCTTGAGATTACCTCGAACCCCTTTCCCGTTGGGGAAAGCAAATTACATTTTGTTCCAACACTGGTGACTACCTGGTGGTTTACTAGCTAGCATTTAGCACAGGTTTGAAACAAAGAGGTCTGCTGGAAGACAAGAGTCTTGCATGGTTACATAGTGAATAGGTGACCTTAATTTAAGAATGATGTAATGGAATTACACTGGAGAAAACGCTACCCCCTAAAACAAAGCAATTTCTATTGATGAGTTATGAACGATGAATGTCAATCAAAAGCCCATGTAGGTTATTGTAGACATTCAGTATGACAACACTATATATTACACATTACTAAAGAGCAATAATCATTCAGAAATCACCAGACTATTGTTTATGATTACTGACACATTGAAAGCAACTTGTAAACATCTTTACAAAACCACATCAGTTGGAACATCCGTCCAAACAAGTTGGTACAAGCTCCCAAACCATCTGTAATTCCCACTTTACGCGTTCACACCTTCATACGTATTGAGTCTTGAATTTGCAAGTGTATAACCAGGCAAGAAATGTCACAATGATCCACGGAGAGCACTTTGTCGCCTTGATGGTTATTCCTAAACTTGATTCACAATTTGCCCACCAGTCCCAAATGACTGGTATTTATTGCCTGGTGCTCAGGGTGTTGAGTGGTATGTCTGCAGGCCTCTGGCTGCATATAGTCTAATACTTAATTACAATGTGAGTGAGTGAGCTTTGTGACAGCACAGCCTTATTAAGCAATATGCTCTCATTTGAATGAATCTGATGCAATGGTTCTGCTCTACCATTCTAATGCTGTAGCATTTGATTATAGAGATGAGCAGTGAAGTGATTTTGCTCTAGGCAATGTTCTGCTGAGAAGATTTGAATCCTGGCAATAATGTAGATGTTACTTTGGCACCTAACCACCCGCCTAAACTTTGTTGCAGACCAGGTACACCCCTGTATTGCCTAATGATAATAGTATCTTTCAGCACTCACACTGAAAAATGTGTTCAGAATCGTTTGAGGAACACGACAAAGAGTTTAAGGGCTGACTTGCCCTCCAAAGATCTTCATTGCACTTACAGCTCAGAGTCTTGTTGTTGTGAGTCAGATCTACACAATATTAGGACGATGATTTTAATGCTATGGCTGATGATTGTTTATGTGGTAAGTAGCACTGGGAAATCAACAAGGCTATGCATATAGCACAGTCATACAGTTTAGTATTATAGCATTATTATAATATACACTGCTCATAAAAATTAGGGGATATTTTATTGGGGATATTTCATTTGGAATTTTTTTATTGTTTATTTTTGTGTGCAGTATAGTAGATGCATATGTATATGCATTTATCTTACATCATATGTTAACTGCATGCCCATCTGCTATTAAGGATGGAAATGGAAAGGAAAACATTTAAACTTAAATCAAATTAAAAGGGAATTCAGTAGTAGTAGTGACTGAAATTGATTCTTACCCCCATCACAACTAAAGGAATACATCCATCTATTTTGGTTCTCAAATATCTTTGTAAGTTACTTATGTGCCCCAAGATTCCTTCTGCTATGATTTGGTGTCTAATTGCTGTGTCAACAGGACTGGTAACCAGCCTGGACAGCATCCTTATATAAATACATACATTAGGTAGGTGAGGAAATGTTTGTTTATGATGTATGCTATCCCCTCCTCAGACAGCTTTCGTTCTCCTGGACAGTGTTCATTCTGTAGGGTTCTCTAAGGTCCCCTGTCCACTAAAATCCCTTGGAATCATCCTCACCTCCCTCCTTTTGGCATTCCTGCTTGTGTCAATCATCTGTCAATCATTTTGATTTATATATTCCTATATAACCTATTACACTTTTTAAGGCTTGAAAAAAGGTGCATTCAGGACTATTGTCATGCTTCGATTTCATTTTGAGCATAGCCATGACATAAGCATCCAGAATCCAGGCTTGTCACTGTTCACCTACATTTACCTAAACACCCATTCAACTTAGATCATTTGCATCCCAATGGCATGCTCAGAAATGCTGGACTAAAAGAGCCGGCCAGCTGGAACACTATGGTCTATTCTGAGTTTTACAATGTGTTTACTGCACTGCCTTTGATCCCAACAATGAATAATTAATAAACACAAAGCGTTTGTACAAGATGTCAAAGGTGAACAGATCATGGGTGGCCCATAATAACAGTGGACTGCATACTAGGCTGGAGTTACCTGACAGCAGGTGAGCTCCAACTGAACTTTGAATTTCATCTCATGTACAAATGATACAGCTTTTAGCTTGGATCAATTTGATTTCTTTCACTACAATACATATTAATGTCAACTGTATCGTTGGAGTATTGATAGAAGAATATCTACTTTATATTAATCAAATTAGAATTAGGATGTAATGCTATAATAGTACACTAAATGTGGATTATTATTATTATACATGGATGCACGTACTACTTTTTACATCTTATATACACAATATAACATTCACAGTAATATTTAGGCACCATTTGCATGAATTATCTTTTTACGTTTACCATCACTCACAAGAGGGTCAAACTCAACTGGAAAGACCAGATCTCCTCTAAAAACAGTCTTACAGGAACATTAATGTTTAAAAGAACTTCGAGCAGCCCGTAGAAAACAGGACAGATACCACAGAAACATTTCTGTTTGCATATTAACAACCTTATATCCATTTTAAAGTCCATGCTATTCATATTTTTTTTTTTACTTTTCCGTATTTATTTGGACATTGGTGTGAGCCTTTGTCACACTGTCACTTACATTTTATTGTAGAGCTTCTGTTTCATCTGTACTCCATCATTAGCCAACTTTTATTTCTTATCGTTAGTGATGTGTTGTCACGTGGTACAATATGAGATATGTCGCCTATTTCAAAGGTACTGCGTTATTTAATACCATGCAGCACCAGTTACAGTAAAGAAACCCAAATCATTTGGATACAAATAAGTGATGGTCACAAATCAACCATGCAGGCTTGCTCTCCTGCAGGTTCGAGGAAATGCATGTTATAGAAACAAGTCGCTTAAAGAGAAGCTTTATTGCAGCACATGTATATATGTTAGATGACCAGGCTGCAAAGTTTATCTAATTCCTTATCAAGCTAATTGGCGACGCTCAGTCGCTATGCCTGCGGTGGGCCATGCCTGTGCGTTTCGCCGCCAGATAACCGCCAAGCCCCAAATTAACGAAGCCTCGCTAATGGCCACCAATTGGCTCTTGTTTCGGACAAGCCCATGCGACCTGTCGGCACCACCGAGAGAGAGGGAGAAAGGCTCGGCCTATTTACATGCAAAGCGACGTTTGATCGCTCGGGATGGCAAAGCGAAAACACAATGTTTGCGCAAGAGGAATGCCGCGACTACTAATTAAAAACAATTAGAGTCGCGAAACAATGGCGCCCACTTTAGAGGCCATAAAGCGCCTCCTCCCCGAATTAATGCCCGAGGTGTTAGGACTGGTGTTTGTTTGCATTGCAGCTGGGTGTGAAAATCAACATTTGGGGTTTAAGCACATCTTAATAATCGCGATGCACGTCCTTTGTGGGCTTGTTATGAGGCCTAATAAAGCGCTTCTTTATTTATTGAACTGTTAAACAGGCAAAACAACGAATAAATAACCTGTTATGGTGCAAGCTTGGGGATAAGCTGTACCTGTTTTTCTATAACTGTGCAAAGAAGTTTGGCAAGAGAGCACAAACGACAAGAATTAACCCGAATTTAAATCAAATTGAACAATATGCAATATAAAAGACTGAACATATAAAATGCCTGTCTTGCCCACTTTTTTTTTTTCTTCGTTGATCCTAAAACGAAAGAGCGTTCTGGACGTTGAGCGTGAAGCTCTAAGCGAAGGTAGATCTCAATGTGTCTCATCGGTGATTGATGTGTTTCTCAGTGCGCACGAGCCAATGGCAGAAAACAAGCCCTGTCATTGGTCCGGACCGATACGAGACTCCGCCCAGAAGATTCATTAAACGAAACACATGCAGCTCAGCAAGACCGCACTAAAATAGTTAGCCCGTGTTTACCAAGCAGGCAGAGAGCGCAGTGACATCCAACCGCGGTGCAAAACGTCAAGCTGCAGTCTGGGGATTAACCTTTACAAACGGACTTAACGCGGAATAACAGTGCGAGCCAAGCGAAATCCAACAGCGCTGATTCAGTAAGTAGCCTATACTATCACTACCGCGTACCTACGCGAGTTCCAATCGGAATTTCGATCGGCACGATTTACGAAATATTTCTTTTCCCTGTCTAGACTTGTTCCCGTATTCAAAATCCCTCTGGTCAGACGCAAGACCCCGAACTCATTACAGACTAGCAGTTTGTGCGTTTTAAACAAAATCAATTGAATTCCGTGTTAAATAGACTAAAGTGCGATGACAAAATTTACAAAATTGTTAGCTGATAATCGCTTGCTTTGACTTATAAGTTGTCTGGATTTGAATTCACTGCTTTAACAAACTGAATTCTACTATATTATAGAAAACATCATTATGTCACAAAATAACTGGGATGATGTAGAGTGATTAATTTGTGGGTTGATAGACCATGCTGTGCTGTCACAACCAAAAATGAAACGTGACGTGCAGGCTTGTCAGGTGCTAAGATTTAACGGGTTGATTTAAAGGGTGGTCCGAATTTAAAATAAATCTAATGAGAACTAAACCGAGCGTGTATTTAAAATTGTAGTCATGAGTCAGGTTTTAATTGACACGTACACTGGGATGTTACGGACATCAAAACTAAACGGCTGTGATGTGACCGTGGCAGGTTTTACCCATGGAATTTGACTAGTTAAAAGATACCTTTTTAGTCTTTTTTTCCCCCTGCTATTTGAAGACAGCTTGGCACTGTCACGAGCCTCTCTTTATTTCTATGCCAATACATGGCCTCTGCTTATAGGCTCACGTGTGCTGGGTTTTTTTTTTGCAGGTGTCTCTGAGGACTACAAGAAAAGGACTCCCATCTCATCTGAATTCAACAAGGGACATCGATCCACCATATTTATATGCATTAGCTATATATACACACACATTTTCTCAGCAGACTCGGCATTTGGGAAACTTTAGCTAAATGATCCCGGTTCTCAGAAAGCCCAGCTTGTCATAGTGTTAAAAAAAGAAAAGAGATTTGGAACAGTTCTAAAATTTACAAGGAGTCATGGAAGTGGCAGCAGATCAGTCTCGGTGGATGGCGCATCATCACGCAGTGCTAAACGGGCAGCACCCGGACTCGCATCACCACGGACTCACGCACAACTACATGGAGCCTATGGCGCCACTTTTACCTCCGGATGAAGTGGACGTGTTCCTAAATCACTTGGACTCTCAGGGCAACCCGTACTACCCTAACTCAAGAGCAAGAGTGTCCTACAGTCAAGCGCATGGTGAGTATAGAGTGCAGCACATAATTAAAAATGATACGTGCTGTTAGTTCCATGTACTTATTTATACGATGTATATATTTTACAACAGAAACAAATCAGATGTAAAATGTGTCATATTTGCATATTATCTTTTTTTTTTTAGTATTTGCAAGTCTATATTCTATAGTCATTGTTTTATTTTGACCCACAATTTTCTTTAGGCCATCCGTTATTTTCTGCGTGCAGGCGAACTCTGTTTTTTATTTATTTCAGTTGCTTGAAATGTTTGTTTTGAATGGATTGTTCTCCCAAAAAGAAGAAAAAAAAACATAAATGGGGGGGGATTAGATCCTGTGTGCGTGTATGTAAACAAACTTAGCCCTGGTGACAGCGTGTCTGCACAATCATAGGTCATGTAGCTACTGCGATCGGTTTGCAGACTGTTCGTGGTATTTTTGTTACAATTATGTTATGTTATTATAATGTTATTAGGATTTTGCACACTCAAAAACTATAGACTTATGGAGAAGAAAAGTCAAGGCAATTTACAACTACATCCCAAAATTCACACAATCATACTGGAGTCTAATAAATCGTTATGCCTCCTGACATTCTGCAGTGTTTTGGCAATGTAAAGTAAAGGTCTCAGTTCTTGAATTTACAATATTTACTATTTTTATGAGCAGTATAGATATACACACATCACTTTGTGTGTAACATACGTGATCCCGAGGTTATTTGTTATATCTTACAATATATATGGTTTATATGGTAAAATATTTGAATAGAAAACAAATGACATGGAAAGGAAAGGGAAATTTGTGTCATTCGTGTTGTTCCCTTCGCAGAAAGAGAGAGAGAGAGAGAGAGAGAGAGAGAGAGAGAGAGAGAGAGAGAGAGAGAGAGAGAGAGAGAGAGAGCAAGCAAGCCATTTCCCGGATACAAAATAAAAAACGAAAAGAAAAAAATCACTGATCACAGTCCTTTGTTCAGTTCATTCCTGTAAGGAGCAGATGTGCGTTAATCTGCGCCTTTTAAATACAAGTATTTATTTATTTATTAGGCTTAAAGGTTTTTATGTTTTTATGGAAGGAAACAACGAAAACACTGAAGGCGTTGGCTACCAGACTGTAAGCAGAATTCCTTTATATGTCCATTAGTTAGATAGCAGACTCGTTTAGCTATTTGAAGATGTCATGTTATTCGGGCGCCGAATCAACAGGTAGGAAACGGGCAGGAATGAATGTCTTGCGTATTGACAGCCGTTGTTCTTGCTTGTGAATTAACACGAGGAATTCAACCTGCCTTTACAGCTCGTTTGACAGGGAGCCAGGTTTGTCGGCCGCATCTCCTGCACAGTCCAGGCCTCCCGTGGCTGGACAGCAGCAAGGCGGCTCTGTCCGCGGCTCACCATAACGCCTGGGCGGTGAGTCCGTTCAGCAAAGCCGGCCTTCACGCTACCGGAGCCGGCTACGGCTGCAGCGGCGGCTCAGCCTCGGCGCCCACGTCTGCCTCTCTGGCCTCGGCCAGCCACGCCAGCCCGCACCCGCTCTACAACTTTCCACCCACGCCTCCCAAAGACGTGTCTCCCGACCCTGGGCCGTCTTCCCCTTCCTCCTCGTCGATCACGAGGATGGACGAAAAGGAATCGGTCAAGTATCAAGTGTCGGTGGGTGACGGCATGAAGATGGAGGGCTGCAGTCCTCTACGTGGCGGCCTTACCATGAGCGCACCACAGACCCCGTCCACACACCATCCAATCCCCACGTACCCGACCTATTCTCTCCCTGCGCCACACGACTACGGAGCGGGCCTGTTCCACCCCAACCTGCTCGGCGGTTCAGCCTCCAGCTTTGCGCCCAAATGCAAAAGCAAGGCGCGCTCCAGCTCGGGTGAGTTGCACCAACATTTTATGTTTGTCCAAATAAACATCTCCAGCATTAATGGACTAATAGAAATCCAGACTCTGAGGGTCGATTCAGTACTTAAGGTGTCGAGCTTGACTTTTCCTTTCGCTTTCCAAAATAAAGATGTCAGAAAGGGTTTCTTTGATGAATCTGTGGCTATTTGGTTTTAGCTACAGAAGTAAATAACTTAGGTGTGAAATGATTATTCATGGCAGCGTGGCACCAAAATGTTTTAAATAGAGTGATATTATATTGTTACTAGCAGTATAATAACGCAAGCTGTGTGTTATTTTTAGAAAATCACTGGAGATATATTTGCATTTCTAACTTATCAGCAGAGCCTTCCATCCCGAAATGAATTTCTAGAATGTATTTTAGATTCGTCCCTCTAACCTCTATTCTCCAGGCCAGCACTTTGTACCATTGCGTTTCAATGTTTCCATAGATTTAGTGTCTGTGTTTTCAGTATTAGAGAAGGTCGAAAGGTTTGGTTAGTTTTTTTTTTTTCCCCGAGGCGTTTCTTTACTTTACAAGTCTTGACAGTGATGGTGTCCCATCCAATGAGTCACTGCTCAAAAAAAGGTCATTCAGTTAAAAGAGGCACTTAAAGAAAGATACAAATGGCAATAAGGGAAACAAATTATCGGGTCAGATAAGATATATTTAGACAGCCAACTATTTACAGTGTCAATACATAAGCATATATTATAGGGGATAGTGGATATACAAACAAATGAGTCGCTCATAAGTTCATTGTGTGGAAACATACTGGATATATAAAATAATGACTATTTATGGATGCATTTTATTTTTTCCACGCATTAGACCAATTTGGAATAAAACTTCACAGGACATTTTGTGTACAAAGAGTTTGAATATATCCAGACTTGTCAGCCTTTGTTCTTGTTGCATAACTTAAAACCTTGCGCGTTTTATTCTGCCGGTTTCGTTTGGCCGACCATGACCCTCTTGTTTTCGTTTTTTTTTTCTAACAGGCTCCATTGCATTTTTAAAACATGCAGGAGTCACGACGCGCTGGCTCCTGGCGTATCCTGTGTACCTTTGACTGAACAAATCACGACCCTTCTCCCCCCTCCACCCAAAACTAACAAGGCGGACGCGCCCCTTGCGCAAACGTTTCTATATAATGCATGTAATATTAAAATGACCATAAGAAATCAAAAGAAATCAATTTTTCCACAACGAGAAATAAATTGGCTTTGGTTTTAGAATGCTATTTACTGAAGGTTAAATTCGAACATCCCTGTATTAAAGAGACACTTTTCCAATTCACACACGTTGAGCCAGAATTGTGTTAAAGTAATAGATTCACTTCGCACGTCAATACTGAATTAATTTGTTTTGAGCAAATTCAGTACATCCCTGTTTAATGTTGCCTACTCTTTTATATTTAGCTACTTGAAAAAAAAAATCAGTCGTGTTTTTGTAGAGGTTTTTTGATCAAACATTAAGAGCTGATTACTGTTTACTTTGGGCCTGCATATTGCTGATTAGTAAGGCCTTTTAATTGCTATTGCAAATAAACACATATTGATTATTCTCAGTACCTCTTGTTATTCACAGTAAATAAAGTAGTAAACAATGTAAGCATATTGTTTTGCATTAATAATAATGACTGGACAGCATGTCATGTTCTACCCTATTTGCTTCCCATGCTAAAATCTAATATGTATGTTTGGCAGTGTGTGTTGGTGGACAAATCAAAACCATCATTATAACAATGTGAGCGAAACAGGACTGTAATCATTATCACACTCCAACAAATCCCATCCAATCCTGGCAGAGCTCAATGAAAATTAGGTACAAAAACAAAGCAAAACGGGGATTAAGCCTTTTTATGCTCAAATTCCAAGAAGAACATAATATCTATTCACAGTGGCATTCGGTTCTGTTGTGGATGGTGAACTCAGCTTAACTCTGCACACTTCTGTGAAACAAAGCCACTCTGGAATTTAAATCATTTCAGGGGTCAGTGTAATATGGCTCTCTCTTCGGTCATCTGACATAGCCTGCAGCCCAGTGCCCAGCCCATCGGCCATACGACCGTGACAAACGTAACCATTTTGTCCTCAGTCTCCTTTAGAGCTAAGACAACAGGAATAGCAAGTTTGAAATATCTTACACTTCAAAAAAGATGAATGCCATTGTCCAGGCCAGGATAGGAACAGGTTGGGTCTCACATTAGAATGAGAATAAAACATGATGAAAGGCAAGTCTTTTTTCGCATAGGGTCAGGTCCTTTCCTTTCTGAAGAATGATTCTTGTCAACAAAATAGGCAGAGCATTGAAATCATGATGCTGTTATTCAACGGAAAACCCCAAATGGAGTGATGGTGTATAATCAAGTAAAAGACAGATTATATATGGTTTATATAATATGTTTAATCTATATGGTATATATGGTTAAGAGACACGTTATGTCCACACACAAATGTGCCCAACCCAGTGTTAAATTAGGTAATGATCATTCTCCCTTTGGTTTTGGCCACTTACTGCTTCTCTGCCATGCTTTAGTGGATTACTTTACATGTAGGTGTCCATGTCCATTCTGATTCTTCCTGATTGAGCAGTCAGCCAAGCACGGATGTGTATTGTCCTTTCTTTAAAAGAGATTTTATAACATGAGGAACGGCTAATGCACTATGAATGGCATTGGTCAGATTACATATAGCCTAATTAACTTGGACAGCAGGCCAGATTGCTCAATTTGCACAATACAGTGTTAATAATAATCATTTGAAAAATATCATTTTAGCTGCTCACAGTGCGCAGTTTGTTGATGTGATGTGAACTTCTTAATTATATAAAATTCCCTTTGTTCTTCCTCCATCTGAATTCTGCACAGAGGGCCGTGAATGTGTGAACTGTGGTGCCACCTCCACCCCGCTCTGGAGGAGAGATGGAACAGGTCACTACCTCTGCAACGCCTGCGGCCTCTACCACAAGATGAACGGTCAGAATAGGCCCCTCATCAAGCCCAAACGCAGACTTGTGAGTCGTACATTCCAGACATAGTCTCTCTCTCTCTCTCTCTCTCTCTCTCTCTCTCTCTCACACACACACACACACACACACACACACACATACACAATAAAGGGGACTAAATAGGAGCCCTGCGTAAAGAGAATAAGCACAATTCCAGGAAAGTTATATTTTCCCTATGATCTTCCTGGAATTGTTTGTCGCCTCACCCCCTGGTGATCCCCTGCACAGCCTGTTACAATACTGCTACTATTGCCATTGTTACTCCTATCATTATTGCTGCTAGTTCTGATACTGTTACTGATACCAATGCCCACAATGCCCAGGCCAAATTAATTAACATCCAGCGCAGGGACGGGAAGACAGCATGCACTAATGTCGTTGACTGATGCCTGTACTTCCTATATGTTGATGATTTCTGTATATGCACCTAAATATCAGTGGTTATTTAGATAGATTATGGACATTTTGTCAGGACAATAAATTCTGAGATCCGACTTTTCAGATTTTTTTAAGCAGACCAGGTATTAATTAGGGCATAACACATTGAGCGTTTAGCAATTAGTTCCACTTTCAGTTCTGCTGTTAGTATATAATGTGGTGTACTTTACCTCTCAGTTAAAAAAAATAACCCTTGTTGAATTAACACTTCTGTGAGACCTAACTGACTATGAAAAAAAACCGGATGGAACAAAACATAACAAAATAAAAAGAACAAGTAAATACTAAATAAATCATTAAGATTAAGTATATACTTATAATAAAATTAATTAAGCAATGAGTGGCCTGAACAAATGCCTTAAGATCAGATCCTGAACAAAAAGGAATTATTGAACTCTAAATTTTTGTTCTGCTGCCCGAAAATGCAGGGATTTTTATTTTTAACGGCGTCCTTTATAAAGAAACAAACAAACAAATTAAAAACGAAATAAATTGATATGCCGAGTAATCCAAGAAAGCGTATTTGGATCCTGTTTTGCCATTTAAGTTTGTTTAAACCGTTTACTGAACAAAATTTTAAAGAGAGACCATTAGCCGTTTTCCTTCATCACCTCGTTATTTACTTAGCCATGCTTTCTCATTTCTCTAAACCGTGACATCATTATTCTCAAACCACATGTGCGCGCTTTAATTGAGGTTTTATTCTGTTAGCCGGGTGTCATAATTTCATTTGCACTTGCCTGAGTGACCATCATAAGTGAAGCTGTGCGTCTCTCGGGGAATTTCCTCCGTGCGAAAGAACGAAAAATGAAAAGCGGGAAAACCCCCAAATCCTCACCTTTGCGTAAACATCGGTTTAACTGAACTCAAAAATACGCGTTTCGTACATAGATATAGGGTTTAAAGTAATATTTTTCTTAAAATAAATACATTTGAAATTTCTACTACTTGCCATAAAATGCTCTCTCTCTCTCTCTCTCTCTCTCTCTCTTTCATTCTTCATTATTATTATTATTATTATTATTATTATTATTATTATTATTATTATTATTATTACTATTATTATTACTTCTACTAATACCCATATTCATAAGACATTTTGTTCTGTGCTTTACGCTATCCAAATAAAAGATGAAAAGCCCATAAGCTTTTCCATGCAGTCAGATGGAGTCAGGGTGCCGCGTGTGCGCTCTGCGTTTTTGGGCCGTAGTGTTTTCGGAGCCCTTCCCCGTTCAAAGGCCGGCCAGTTGTTTCCTATCCGGATATGTGGCCAGGGCCGATAAGGAAGCCACGGCTCCCGGGTGTTTCCGTCTTCAACAAACCCTAGTGAATTTTGTATAGGTCCGCCAGGCCCCGCAGTGGAAAGCGATTAAGCAGAGGAGCGCGGCTGTGCGCAGAGCGGGAGGGTCGGAGAAGGGAAAAAACACCGGCTTATTTAGACTGCTGCGCGCTTTCGGTTGTGCTGCCCGTTAATCACTGAGCAGCTGAATGAGTAGTGTGTTTTTCTTGTCGTCCATACCTTTTCTAATGCAATTTAAAAGGGTCTTTTGGTTCAAAGACCAACACGAACAGTTACATAAGGCGTAAATGGAACAGAGAGTGCGCAGTACCCGGCTGCCGGCGCAGTTGTATTGTGCGCCTGTAAATGTTTCCTATTAAGTGTGAAAAATTGATCTGTAATGGACACAAAGCGAAAAGAGGCAAGGCACCCCCAAAGCCATACACTGACAGGATCAAGGCAAATAATGGGTCGAAATGGGATAAACTAATGACGGATCTGGTAGCTTAAATTTACTGAAATGCGACATTTTGCAAAACGCAGCGAAAAAAAAAAACTTGAATAAATTCACGGAATATATTTAATTAGCACTGCTGTTTAAAGCAATTCCCCCTGTTTAGCTTTGATGCTGTTTTTTTCTGGGACAGTTTTGAAATGTGCTCCTGGGTCCACACAGCCATAATATTCATCACCTCACCTCAGCCCTTCCAAAAGATCTTTATCGTGGATCAATGTTTTCACAAGAGTGAGGCCTAGCTATATTTATATTATATCATATTAAAAATATACTGCATGCTCTGCCTGAATAGAAAATCTTCTCCTGAGACCCAACACCAGAAAAATCGCTTTATTAACTGCATAAAATTGTTCTACTTAAATGCCTTTCAGTACTATAACTAAAACGTTTTTCAACTTGTAATGTTATTATTTCAGTTTACCATAAACATTTATCATTGATCCAAATGATCAGAAAATAAACTTAAATGATGGATAAATGTAGAATGTGGCTTTTGCAGCATCATTATCATCATGTCTGTGATCAATTCTGTGATCTATTACACCATCCTAAACCTCATTCATTGTTGTGGTCTTCACAGTCGGCTGCACGGCGAGCTGGAACCTGCTGCGCAAACTGCCAGACCACTACGACCACGCTGTGGAGGCGCAATGGCAACGGAGACCCCGTGTGTAATGCCTGTGGCCTCTACTACAAACTCCACAATGTGAGTATTAAGATACAGAATATCCATAGATAAGATATTACCATATGGGACTGTCATGTCTAAAGTTTAGAAATACTGCTCACAAATATTAGGGTATACTTTAAAATAAAATATCCCATAATGAAAAATTCCCTAATTGCTGTGAGCAGTGAACATTACCATATTCATTGAAGATCCTAATAACAGAAGTCGTACTGTACTTTTGATGGTCAAGCAGATCCCATGATCTCACGATCCGTATACAAGCTCACGGTACATCCCATTCTTGATAGTTAGTTTGGTAAATAGGGTCCTTTAATGCTGAGCCATTGAAACACAAATACATTACGTGGATAATACATTTTGTGAGGCAAGGAAGAACTGCTGTATTTCCATTTTTAATTATTATATGTAAACCATATACTTTTTATAGTAAAAAAAATTCAGCTAAGCAAAGATGATTTACCGTAAAAAAAAACTAAACACTACTAACAAAAATCCTCTTCCAACTATTTGCTGGGTTGCCAGGTGTCAAAAAAGGGACTAGACATTTGTATGGTTGACTGACAGACCAAGAGTGTCGATTTACGTTGAAAGGGTCATCAAGTTTTGGAGAATGACTTATAAAAAACTTAATCTTGCCCTTTAGTGCTAACATGTGGAAGTTATTCTGGCTTTATCAGCTGTATTATAATGGAAAAGGTTGCTGACTATTATGTACATTTAAGTACTTACTTTTTCCTTGTCCTGAAAGTAAAACCTTATGTTTTGGCTATGCTTAAGATCGATAAACATGAACTTGAGTTACCACATGACAGCAAGTTAGCTGAGTGCAGCTACAGGTTTTAGCCATGCTAAGTTACACTTTTTGGCTCGGTCACATTTTGTGGAAATTGATCATTCAATCAAAGTATCAATTGATGGAACCATACGTAAGAAACCTAACTAAATATAATTATGATTTAGTTTGAGCAGTGGAAATTGTGCGTACTTATTGAATGCCTTTTAATAGGTAACTTAGCATTACCTTAAATGAACACGTTACACGTTACGTGCCCAAGAAGTCCAATAAGGAATCACAGAACATTAATATCTAATTTCCAAAATGGCAATGGACCCTGCACCACACTCACAAGTTAGCTAAATATGACATAATATGAGTGAGTTACAACTGAGTTTTATGCGTCTCTCTATACAAATGGTGCTGTGTAAAGGCAAAGCTGACGCGGTCAAGGGGGCGGACAGCTTCGATCAATTTAGGAGACGGGAAGGAGACTATAGGGACGCAAAGCTGGCTTTTTCCTGTCAGGCAGAAGCCGCTGACCGTTTCTTGCTTTTGATTAATCCCGCTTTGTTTCAATGGGAGGCGTTACTCCCAAGAGGGAGCTGTGCATGGGACCGCCATTCACCCACACGGCGTCTGTGAAACCAATTCAGGACCGTTTGAAAGTTCACTCCTTTTTTATGTTAAGCTTGGCTTCTATTAGGTGCCCTAATCCGACGAATAAATAATTTTCAGCCTAATCAGACAAGCGAGACAAAACTGGCGAGTGTTTGGCTGGACGGCCTTCTCATAAATGACTGTATTTCTAATTGCTTGTGACACTCAGCCTTTAAAATCATGATGTGGAATGGCTGTATCATTTTGAATTACAAACAACATAGCCACTTTCACGTTTATTTCCAAATCTCTGTTGGATATATAACAAAAAGTCACACTTAGATCTTTATCGTCACGTTGATCACATATAATACCGCTGCAGTCGCAGTGAATCCCTTCACCAATCTAACTCTCTCTTTCGTTCCTTTTCAGGTCAACAGACCACTGACCATGAAGAAAGAAGGCATCCAGACGCGCAACCGCAAGATGTCCAGCAAGTCCAAGCGCAGCAAGCGGGCAGCTGACGGATTCGATGAGCTCTCCAAGTGCATCCATGACAAGACGTTGCCCTTCGCAAGTGCAACTGGTGCCATGGCCTCCCACATGCCCCACATGGGCCACCTGGCTCCGTTCAGCCACTCGGGCCACATGCTGCCCACGCCGACCCCCATCCACCCATCGTTCAGCCATCCGCACCACGCAGGCCGCTCACCGGTCTGGGCCGAGCCTCACTGAGGGACTTGTCTTGCATCAACTGCCTACCTCTGTAGGCAAGGTGTGACTGCTTTTCCACACCTCAAGGCAACGCTTTGCTTTTTAAAATTGCCTTCTGTCCCAACTCGTGGACTTCTTAGAGAGCTGCGTGAGACAAGCAAGGACAATTGATGCTTTTAGCCTTTCTTTATTTTGTACTGAGTCACTTTGGTACTGCCTGGAGACAGAGGATGTGTGTTACAGGTGAGCACTGTGTGTACTGGCCATGCACTGGTTTAAGAAGCAGATACTGCTTAGGGATTGCAGAGGTCAACTCTCAGACTCTAAAGGAGAAAGAGGCAGGACTGATTGCCTATTGTTTGCCGAATACACAATGACACACACACACACATACATGGCTGCCTATGAACACAACCTATGGACATGACGAGCAAGCAAAGAGATGTTTATAAAGCTTGATTGTTATCATTATTGTTATAATTGTTATTATGATAATTTATTTTCACACTTTATTTCTTTTTTGGGCTCTCTTCAAAAACCATATGTTTATTGTTATAAATATTATTTGATCGTTATTATGAAAAGAATTAATTGACAAAAAAAAAAAAACGAACCAAAAAAAGGAACACTGACTTATCTTAGCCAAGGTGATATTGCTGAACTGTACGTTTCTATCATTTTCCATTACACAAAGAAAGGAAATAAAGTTTTAATACTTAACCATCACTTGCTTCCTGCTGTTATATTTGATATGCTCTAGAGAAACAGTGCCATCATTTATCACCCATGCAATGAGAATGTCAACGTAACCCACCCATTGATAACAAAAGCTGCCAGAGATGTGAGTTATAGTTGGTGTAAGTTTATTACATAATAAGTTTTCCAGCCTATATATTATTCATTCTGACAACAGCTTTCAAGACACATTGGACAGTAAGCTCAAGAGTTATTGGCACCCTTGGGAAAGTAAAAAAATATCCTAACCTAGTTAGGATAAATGGCATCCTAAACTTTGTGAAACACCAGGAGATTTTAAACGAAAATCGGGCTTATTTTGCCAAGAGGCTTCAACTGGGTCATGGCTGGATCTTCCAGCAGGCCCATGATCCAAAACATACGTTCAAAACCACAGAAGAATTGTTCAATGACCACAGAAGTCAGCTTTTGACATGACAGGGTGAGCTAAAGTCTAGAGTGGATCAAGAAGCCTGGAAGAGCTTGGGAAAATCTGTATGTCAAGTGTTTCGCATTCATTTCTCTGTATCTCCAATCTCATCAAACATTATAGGGAAAGAATCAGTGATGTTATGTTTGCTCAAAGTACTAAATGCAATGCTAAATGCCAATTGTGACATGTGGTTTTGCTAAAAGAAACGAGAAAGGGTTTTATATTCTCCGAGCATGTTCAATACAATCAAAAGTTAGATTTCTGTCATATTTCCAGTGCAAAGTGATTGTAAGTAAGAGCCCCACCAAAGTGCCATATCCACATTGCTTGAAGTTGGGTTGAGTCTACTGTATCACATGGCAGCTACGAAAGGTGAGTGCTGGCATGTGCTTGCTATGACACAGAGACCAATTATTTACATGTGCTAACTGCCTCCATAGCCATGAGCTCACACATGCACAAAGTGGGCTAATTTGGCTTATTTTGAGGCAAGAGAAGCCCATCCCTTTCAACTACAGGCCAGGGCAAATTATGACTTCTGGCCTCCAGGCCACAGATAGCTCTGGATTGAACCTCTGAACTTTTGACAGTGTTAATATTGTAAATGGATAGCCATGCCATATGCTCAGTTTTAACTCCTACTCCATAATTTTCTCTGATGTTAGTTAATTCGCTCCTCTTCATTAAGCACTTCTTCCTGGATGCATTAGTTCCGGACCTGAAAAGGCTGATCCGAAATACATCCTGGACCAATACAGTAGACCAATACATCCCCACTAGTCACATACAGTCACGCTAGTCACACTGGCTGTTTAGAAGTTCATGGACACTGGTGTACCTAGAGGAAAGCAAACTCTACACAAACTGTAGCTGGAGGCATGGTTCCAGTCCAGGCTCTCAGGATCCCGGATCTTTGCAGCACCATCACTACCCAGTACTTCTAAATGGAACTTGAATATAAGCTTAGATTAAACCATTAGTTAAGGTCATTATAGCACAGTAGACTGATTTAGATCTGGGATTTAATGATTTTTTGTTGCATCATGTGATATCAGGATTCAGTTCATATCCGGTAGCCAATCAAAGACAAATACTCCATGAATAACAGAAATACCACTATTTTATGGAACCAGTGAAATCCCCCTGTATACTGCAAATACAATGCTCCAAAGATTAAGGGGTATTTCAAAATGAATATGAAGCAATTAAAAAAAGAATTCGGTTTTATTTCATTAAACAAGGTCATTAAAAAAATGAAAAGTCAAAGAAGGTTATTTAAGATGAAAATTCAATTATGGTGATTGATTAGTAAGTAATCTACCCGTGGGGGTGAACAGAAGCAGGTCAAACTGGATGAGAGTGCCACACATTGACTGTTCAGTAGGGTGTATGATCACCCAAGAGTGCCAAAACACACTGGCAGTGATGGGGCAAAAGAAAGTTGATTACTCATAAAGGGCACAATGATTATGCTCGTCAGCCCAGCTTCCAAGCTTGGCAGGCAAATCGTGATGCAAGATCAGAGAATGTTATACTTCAGCACTTTCAGCCTTTCATATTGTGCATTTTCACCAATTAAGTAAATGCTATTTTTGCACCTCATTGGCAGTTGTAGAACAACATTCTTTGACTTGTCGTTTGCTTTTCTGATGTGCTTGTTTAATAAAAAAAGATCAAATGCTTCATTTTTATTGCTCTTCTTATCGCTTTGTATTCATTGATAAATATCCCCTAATTTTTGTCAGCAGTGTATTATGAATTTTGTCAGTTTCAGATTAATGAAGTCCTCAATCCTATGATGGCTTAACCCCAACCTCTGTGATTCCTTGTTTCTTATGAACTGACTGATGTCTGACACTCAAATTTGTCAGCACCATACCAGCTTTGTTTGGACAAGCAGCTAACAAAGCTAACTAGCTAACTAGTACATGCATCCCAGTGATGACTTGACTAGTCCTCTTTTGAACTAACATAGTCTTCTAAAGCCATCAAGCGAAGTCAGAGAAAGGACAGCCAGTCTGTAGTGCGAGAGACCGAATGTGAGAGGCAGAGGAAGGAAAGGCAATCAGGCCAGCCGTGAGCAAACACGTGGGGGGGCAGTTCAGTGTTCTCCTCTCTCGCAGATGTGCTTGCAGCTGAGGCTGCAGGAAACAGCCCTTAACCGGCCCTCATTTAGAGAGCATTTAACCCAGAGGAGCGAGCAAAGTGCTGCCCGGGCCAGCGGCTAATCAGAGAGGCCGAGCAGAGTAGACTGGGGCCAGGTCTGGGTCAATGCTGCCAGGTTTGCCATCTAACAGACACACACACACACACACACACACACAGACACACACACAGACACACATATGAATCACAAGCAAGTGCTCATGCCAGATAGACCAAGCTCAGCATTAGACACTCACTGTCTATTTATGGCACCACAATGGTTTGGCCATTTTTCTGAATGTCCAGGAACAGAATTTGTGTTCTACCTGATTTTCACCCAATTTTAGAGACATTGTTGCAGTGCATAATGAGTCCTTTATTACCATCAGCATTAAGCAAGTGTATGATGGCCAAACAGTGAATAAGTTTCGCAGTAATGCCTGCTTGAGGAAACAGGAAGCTGAAGAAGTAAGAAGAACCACTGCAGGTGAAGTATGACAGGATATTATTCCAGTCTTAGCATCAGGAGATGAGGGACAATAAGGCATTAGGAATGACCAGGGTGTAAATGGTGATCACAGTGTAGACAGAGACTCCTTGAAGTCCATATACCCTGAGGGAAACAACGGGTGTATGTAGAGGTAACTGTGGACTGTGGTAGCCTAGCGGTTAAGGTACTGGACTCTGGACCTGATGGTCCAGTGTTCAAGACCCACCTCTGCCAAGCTGACACAGTTGGGTCCTTAACCAAGAAACCTTAACCCACCATTGCTCGAATTGTAAGACTGTATGAATTGTAAGTCGCTCTGGATAAAGGGGTTTGCTAAATGCCGTAAAGGTAAGAAGGCATTTGGAATACCAACTACTTCTGCTCTATTTTTGCTCTGTATGTCTGATTGACATCAAGCAAAACCCTTTTAGTCTTTTTTACAAAGACTGAGGATTCTCTGTGCTGCTTTAGCTATATCTATAAAGTTTATATATCTAGTTTGGCTAAATGTAAATACCAAACAATTCATGATTAATTTACATGGACAGTCCCACAGAACAGAAATGCCCATTATTGATTGATTATGTTTTTGACCACTACATACCCCAAAACACATTATGTTGACATTTTCTATTAAAATTACCATCTGTAACTATTTCTGGGAATAAAGAAATGCTTCAGCAAAGCTTGAAGATAACCCAGAAAATACAAATATCATTGGTGTACACAAGCAGAATCCAAAAACTGACAGGACTGGATCTCGCGCAGACTTACAAATCTTCTTCACAATACTAAAGCTTTCCTTTTTAATATTTGCTAGTTATGCCACTGGGCTTTTCTTGTTCTGTTTGTATTCATATGTATGCTGTGTGCGCGCGCGTGTGTGTCTGTGTGTGTGTGTCTGTGTGTGTGTGTGTGTGTGTCGTTCCGTTTGGCTGGGCTCCCAGAGCATGAAATGTCCACCGGACTCGAATGAGGCCCCTCCGAAGGGAAGGAGCTGTCTTCCCCCAAATAATAAAAGGATCTACCCGCGTCAGAGAGACTAGAGAGGGAGAAAGGGTTGCTTTATTCAGCGCTGAGGACAGGGCACCATGACGTGCAATGCCTCGTGTAGTGCTGTGTGTGTGTGTGTGTGTGTGTGTGTGTGTGTGTGTTTATATATGTTTCTTGAGTGCGATCATAGCTGCACAACTGTTGAAGCAGTGAGCAAAAAGTAGAGAAAACAGTTGCATTCCTGACCCGTAACAATATGTTACCTCCCTAATGAAGAGGCTAAATCATGACTAATAAGATCGCTCTTTTAATGGCCCTGCAGTAATATAGTGGAGGCAGGGAAACTTATGATCGTCGGTTTACAGAGCAGCATGGTGGCCTCCTGTCTCCCACTTCGTGAGAGCTTTATTGGGGCCATTATCGAGACGAGCCTCCTCTTCGTCTTCCCCCCTTCGCCTTTACCTCGTCTTTTCATCCTCTCATCCCTCTCCCTCTTCCTGCATGTCCCTTCATCTCCCTTTTCCTCCCCCATCTTGCTGCCTTCATGTATTTGTTTATCTATTAAATTGAATTAACAGAATCAAAAGGTACGCGGCTCGTCCCCACACAGAGCGGAGTTATGGAGCTCAAGATGAAAGATAAAAGCAGAGGAGCGCACAGTTCAGCCGCCGGTCTCTCCCGACGCCCGGGGTCACACGCCTGACCCTAGAGAGCTGCTTTAACGGAACATGCACCCCCTTTCACTCTGTTTCGGACTCTGCCTTATTCCATCTCTCCCCCACAAAGGAAATGCACTTATGGAGACTAACACACCTCACACACATTTAGAGCACTTTCCATGTCACTTCCTCTCCGGGGTTTTCAAAAGTGCAACGCATAGCATGCCCTGCTTTGATTAGCTTGCATTGCACATTCTTTCATTGCTTTCAAATTCCTTTCCATCCCTACATGTTCAAAATAAAATGGTAAAAGTATACCAGACCATGCCATTAAAAACAATTCATACAATTAAATTCACCTAGAAATATCTTTATTAGAACCTTACCAGGGTCTGAATAGATGCCAGTACCCTGCTAAAAATCTAAAAAAAACCCGGCGGATTTTGTTTTTTTAAAAACTGATATTCGGGTCAATCATAAAGATCATATGAGTTCAATGCTCCATGTTGGTCCAAGCTGGTTTGTACTGGCTAGTCCTGGTCTGGTGTTTGCGTATATTGTGACTCTGCATTGTCTTGCTTAACAACACACCAGTGTGCAAAACACAACATCTGGTTGGTCTTTGCTGGTTTTGTTTTCATGGAAGCATCTCCTTCTGTCCCAGTTACCTACACTTGCTTATGTAAAAGTCCAGGTTTTTGGATACATTAATCAAGAACTACCTACTGCTACCTACTACGACCAGTAAACAACTGGGATTTTCTAATCAAATCAGTGCATTCATTTAAAAACAGTCAAATACACAACAATAATTACAATGGTAGACATCATTCACACAATGACAGGCTTAATGACAGGCTTACAAATCCCAAAAAAGTTGGGACAAGTAACAATAAGTGCCTGGAAAAAGGAAATTGAGCATATAACGAACAGCTGGAAGACCAATTAACACTAATTAGACCAATTGACAACATGATTGGGTATAAAAAGAGCTTCTCAGAGTATCAGTGTCTCTCAGAAGCCAAGATGGTAAGAGGA
>JAVSBV010000074.1:922626-942164 GCA_033117975.1 Parotocinclus spilosoma | reverse complement strand
TAGATACAACAGCTATTTACTGTAAATCCTAATATTTTATGATTTATAACATTCCTTTATTGTTAGAATTAATATTTTTTCATGTTTTTTTTAAGTAAATGTAGTGATTTTGTTATGTAAAAGTTCCGCAAAAACCCGGGATGCAGCGAAAATACGCGATATATTTTTTCCATTAATCATTTTTTTAATTTTTCAAATGTGCCGAGGGAACACTGTAAACAGACCTCTTGTACTGAAAACTGCATCAGTATCAGTAGTTGTATACTGGAATAAGATTGAAACTGCAGAAATATGTTTCGGGCCATCTCTACTCTGCATAACAGAGGTCTGGCCCACCCACTAACCGTACAGCCCCTATCCAGCGCTCGTTCATTTCCATGCATTGACGGTTTCTTATTTAAGAAACAAGACCTGACAGAGTGACTATCGATTTCGGTTGCAGCTGCAGGCCAGTGGCTTGCTCATTGTTTGTGAAACAGTCGGTGCCTTTCAGCATTATTTCATGCCATAGCCCACGGTAAACAGTTTTCCATCTGTAATCAGCCTCAATCTCAACGTCTGGATTCGATCCGTCCCTTATTTCAAACGCCTCCCTTTTCACAGACAAAGTAACTGATATTCGTGCATGGCTGAAAAAGAGTGAAAGTGGATAAGATGCAAAGATGAAAGTTGGCAGTCCTCTCCTGCACAAATGATATCACGTATTAGCAATCGTCTTTAAAACTAGTTCATCACAAGCAACACAAGTTACCTGCCTATCAAAAGTCCACAGAATGGTGTTGTCAAAAATAATGATGCTGAACATTCTAAAATAGTACAACAATCGTTTTCCACAGTATTGATTCTTTTCATATCAAGACACACTTTCGTTTGGCCCACTCAGGCTTCCGTAGCGCACGGAATGCTTTGTTATGCTGAAATGCCAGCTGAAGAAAAATCAGAGCGCACGTTAACATGCATTTAATAATCCGATCATAGTTGGATTCCTGCAGTTTTCTGATCATTTAAGTAGTCATGTATACAGCTCAAGCTGATTTAGAAATCAGATTTAAAAAAACGATAGTATTTTTATTACTAGGGCAAAATCAAGCAAATCAAACAAACAATCTCTAATAGCATGTATACCAGTTACCCGATTTCAATCTGATCTGGCAGGCTGTGCATGTGCGAATAGCTTCTAGCGGAAAGAAACATGGTTGTCAAGTCCACTTATTCTCAGAGGGTCCGTTGTTTTTTTTTTGGGTTGATTCTCTGGTGGGATCTGGCAACCCTGGAAATAAATGCTGTACTATCCAACACTTTGCGGAGTCTCTGACGCGTAATAGAGAATTTGATTGTTTAATATTAAAAATATAAGTTTAAGTCACAACTTTCTGTGAGATTACTAGCTGGTCGCCAAGCACAAATCAAGTTACTCCCTTGGTCATGTAAACCCAAAGGCTTCTCATTATCCAATTACTAAAGTGCAACGTAAACTCCTTGATCGCATTACTGACAAAATTCAATAACTACAGAAAATAAAATTAAGCACATGTAGACGCACTCACTGTTTGCAGCCTGGCTCAGGTAACAAAGCAAGCAGCTGGATTGTGGTGTAAAAATACTTTGGTTTCAAACCGAATAAAGACTAAAAGCTAAAAAGCCTGACCGCGTCAGCGACACAAAGGTGCTTCCCATATTGGTCCTGGCAAGAATGATCAAAAATAAAGGGGAGATCTGCATTTGTTTGGGTTAAAAGATTCATAGTTTCTCAACTGATTTTAGTGGGTCACTTTTAGAAAGGTGTTTTTTGTTGTTGTTTTTCCATCTATGTGGCATGCAAATAAAGTTTTAACTTCCACTACTGTGATTCTGGATAAGAGTGTGTCTTAAGCTATAGCTAACATGGTGGAAAATAATTTATAGTCACAAGTCAAACTGGATCATTTTCCTTGGGAAATAATTAAAGAATGGTGTAAAAATGTCCCTTTATAACTTTATAATGTATATCAAATGTGCAGAAGCTTCTCATGTTTTGAAAATGTCTTCTTCTGGCTTTGTTTTGCTCCCGGTCAGATCTCTGCTGATTCACTTACAAATATTGAAAACATGTTCTAAATAGTTGCATCTCTTAAAATCATTTTAAGGTACCATAATTGAGAAAAATATAAAGCCACACAAAAAAAGAAAGTGCGTCAGTGTTTGTTCAGTGACCATTTTGGTCAACATCATCTTTCACAGCAGGCAATATCGATGTTAAACGGGTGTAATACCTTTATTGAAGTGTCACCAAGAATTCACGTTTATGGGACCTATAAGCATGTGAACAATCCTGCTTACACCGCACTTGTACAGCAATTTCACATGCATAAAACAACAGCGGCTGCACCATTACACTACGTAATTACATTTTATTGATAGTGTAACATGCATCCATCTCTATTGCTCAGCAGAATTAGAGGAGTCTCTCTGCAAGACTGTCAAATGGAGCAAAATAGGGTTAAAGTAGGAGATGGAGGCAGGGTGTAGGTGTTGGGAAATATTTTAGGCACCACCCTACAGGCATTCTGACACCTCCGATTAGCTTTAAAAAGCTAAAAGAGTAATAAGATTGACAAATGTCATGTGTTTGCCGCACTCCCACATGGACCTATACTGCTCACAAAAATTGGAGAATATTTCATTTTGAAGAAGTATACCCATCATTTTTGTGAGCTGTATATTAAACCTTACATGAAGGTGTGTGTGTGTGTGTGTGTGTGTGTGTGTGTGTGTGTGTGTGTGTGTGTGTGTGTGTTTGTTTGTTTGTTTGTTTGTTTTGGGGTTTTACAGGCTTGCTGTAAGTCATTATCAATGAACTGTTTAAGATATGAAGCTTTAAAAAAAATTAATAGCAAGTCCACTGTAGTGTTTATTTTCACAGCGAGTTTTCATTTATGGACTTTGGACTAAAACAATCTGAATTGCTTTTAGTTTTAATCAACTAATTATAACGAGGTTATAAATCGACAGTAGAATCAGTCGATTACAACATGAAATAAAGGCTGCAACATGCAAATGCATTTTTAAAATGCCCTTTAATTATTTAAGTATTACTTAGACAAAGTGAAACATCTATTAACCAGTTATGGAGCAGTATTAGTGTTTCAATGTGCAATACGCACAGAAATTCTGCAATAAATAAATAAATTAATAAAATACAACCCTGATTAATGGGTCATTTCTATATTCAGTATCAATAACGTTACAGGACAGAAATTGTGTCCTTTAGTTCACGACTAAGCAAAAATCTCTTACCTTTACATGTCTACGGTTGGACATTAGGAGACGATGTGCCTCCAAGTTCCTCCCACTGAGGACTCAGTTTATAATCTATTTGTTTTATAATTTAGTTGAGTTATTTTATTACTAATTTAAATTGTAGTATTAATTTAATTTAATATATTTTTAAGTATTCATTTAATTAACATTCAGGCCAGCCATGGAGGAGGGATCCCCTGTTGAGTCTTGGTCCTCCCAAGGTTTTTTTCTACTACTTTCAGGGAGTTTTTCCTTTCCACTGTTGCCCTAGGCTTGTTTAATTTAGGATTGGCCTTTTAAGATAATATAATATTGTGAAGCTGCTTTGAGACAATGCGCCATTGTAAACAGCGCTATATAAATAAAATTAAATTGAACATGGATTTCAGGAGCTTTTTGTATTGAATTTCTAGAGTATTGAAGAGTCTTGTTTTCCTTTATATCAAATAAGAAATATCCCAATGTATCTAATCTCCCCCTCTCAAGTGTTAAAACTGTTGATTTGGTTCCCGGGGTTAGAACAAAGGTGTGTATCTTAGCACGTTACTGACTGGATCGCTACCCCACTCATCCCACCTTTCTACATATTCTACAGTTATGATTGGAACTCATCCTAACTGGTTCCTCCCTTACACAAACTAAATCAGATGTGATTGGATGTCGTCTCTGACAAACATTTGTTACCATTTTTTTTTTCGTTAACAAAAGCATCAATTAATTGAGCTCTAGTTTTAGTTGTTTTTCATTCATTTTAATTTAGTCATAGTTTTGCTTGTGTTAATTTAAAAAAAAAAAAAAAAAAAAAAGCATTGTTGATAAGAGCTTTGACGGAAATCATTCATCAACTAAATTAACGCTGGTCCGCTGAGAAACTGGGAACAGGTGTTTGCCTGTTTGTAGAATGAGAACAAAGTAATTACTTTGATTATATTAACAACAACGTTATACCCAGACTACAAAGCACTTCAGACAAATCAGTCACCAGGAGTAAATTATATTTTCTAGAGATGTTCCGATCGATCTGCTGGTTACCAGTAATACCCCGATCTGTCTTCTATAACTAATTCTGTGCAGGTTACAGACAGCAACTTTTTTCTGCTTTCCTGGACTTTAATTTGTAAATCAATTCTGTTTAAAAACACCGTTCCGGCTTTAAAATGGGTGTTTGTTAATTAGACAGACATGATGACACACATAAGGACGTATACGATTTTAGTTGTGCTTTAAAGTGCACTAAAGCCTCTTCTCATATAGTGTGGTACTAGTGAGACCGCAGTGATACAGTATTATTTAGGTTAAACCCATGTTTTCAGAGCAAGTTCTTCACAGTAAGTGAGTCCTGGATGCAGGTTGTGGAGGAAGAACTCCAAAAACATTCGGAACAATAAAATCCATTTATAAAAGTCCTTAACCAAAAGCACCTTATAACTCAAAGTTCTACAAGTCAAGCAATGCTTAAGGACCCAACTGTGGCAGCTTGACAGAGGTGGAATTTGAACCCATGACCATCAGCTCTAGAGTCTTGACCGCTAGGCTACCGCAGTCCCATTACCTCACAGAATGTAGTACTGGACATAGCTGATACTGAACTGTGCTAAGCCAGACATGTCAGCAAGTGCTGTTATCTTTCGTTTTAATGCTGTCTGTCTTTTTAATGGTAAAAGTTTTCATTAAAAGAAAAGTTGAACAAAATGTGTGCAGTTATAATTCTTGATCATAATTCAAGTTTAGAAAAATTGGCCAAGGAAACTGTAGTGAGTGCATCTCTAGTATTCACTGGACTAACTAAAGTAGCAGCGTATTCACAGGCTTATCTAGTACAAGTTCAGCTGTGTGTACGTACAAACGTGGGGCACAATAAGTGAGCACTAGCAGATGCGTGGAGCTGACATTTCATTTGAGTAAAGACATGGGTAGAATTTATTCCAATGCACGTGTACTCCTGTGAAGTGCACAAGATTTATGTAGGAGTGCGATCGATTTAGGGCTAGTATTTCCACACAAGCATCTGACTATTATATGCTTGGCAGTACCATTCAAATTGCATTGTACCATGAACACTAGCTAAGGTGACATTAAGAGAGTGAACAGTGCTCAATCACTGAACTGCATCAGGTTTGAAGCAGCGTTAGGTTAGCATTGCTAGTACAATGCCACAAACTGTAGTCAAAGCCTGGAGGTGTCATCCAGCCGAGATGTGCTTTATCGTACTTTTGCATTCAATTCAATTAAATTATATTTTATTTATATAGTGCTTTTTACAATGATGCATTGTCTCAAAGCAGCTTTACAATATTATATTATTATCTTAACTATTTTTATTCTTTTTATTTATTCTTTTTATTTTCTCTTTTTACCTTTCTACTGTACTGTAATTGCTGATGCTGGAACCTCAATTTCCCAAAGGGAACGCTCCCAAAGGGATCAATAAAGTTTATCCTTATCCTTATCCTTATCCTTAATACTCTACATGTTTTCTGCACTCTAAAAGTTATCCCTTGTGTCTCATTGTTTGCACTTATAATTGTTTGTTTATTTTAGTCAGTTTATTGGTAACAATCAAGCGAACTGCTGTGCCCCTCTTAAGACACCTATAATAATTAGCTTAGCGCTAGCTTAGTCAACTGTCTAATAAAATGAAAGTGACATAGCATGCCAATGATGTACTTTCTAAATTTTCTTGCGAGAACAAGTGAATAAGTGCAGTTATTACTCAGTCATTAATCCGCTAGCACAGAGCTTAAGAAATCACACATGGACTGGACATCAGTACATTGCAGGGTGGAACCACAGACACACACACACACACACACACACACACACATGCACCCTTGCAATCTTATGCACCCTTGATGTCTTAGAATTACTTATAGCATGGGGCTACTTAAGTTAACCCAGTAATAAGTCTATAGCAATTTTTTTTAATTAACAGATGCTAAATAAAAGAAAAAAATGTATCTGAAATAAAATCAAGATTGTAAAAGATTCTAAAACAAAAACATCATTTGGGGAACTTCACACACTGCACAAACCATGCTGGTTTTTTTTACTTGTATCACCCTTTCAAAGATTTAGAGAAAGTCCATTGTAAATGTCAGAGCAAAGACAGAGCAAAGAGGACATTTTAATAAGACGATAGCTATTAGACATCAGGAAAAAAGGAAAGGACTGGAGGGCAAAAAACACAGAACATGCTTTAATTGTTTGTTTAAATAAAGAACACACTATATAAGGAAAAAAATGCTTTACATAAGCATGGTGGGAGAGCAGCTCAGAAGACAAAAGGAAGCAAGCTGGTCTTATGGGCCATCTCCCACCCGCGGCATGCGCGAGGACAGCCACGAGTACGCCCACCCCAGGGTCAACTTCCAATGACATCACAAGCCATGGAGGCCACAGAGGAGTGTGCACACTCTAGAGAGTCCACACTGGCCTGTACTGTCATGAGCGAAAAGAGTAAGAGCGGTAGAGAGAGCAAGTAAGACAAAGAAAAAGTACAGGGCTTTTGATTAGTTTCTTTGGCAGAAAATCAAAACTGTAAGGAATGTAGGCAAGGCGGGGGGGTGGGGGGGTAGAGTGACGGACTTGCTGAGTAAGAAGACTGTATGGTTTGATCAATTTCCTCTAAAATCCCTTTAAATATGGGTAATGCTGTAGTAATTATAGTACTGTTCTTATTACGATTTTAGGCAATGTGAACACATTACCCCCTGAATGAAAAAAATCTAATTACCAAATATACATGGTATAACAATCTAAATACAGCTACATTTACATTTACGGCATTTAGTAGACGCCCTTATCCAGAGCAACTTACAACTTCAACTTTACAATCTTACAATTCAAGAAATCTGGGCTTAAGGGCCCAACTGTGGCAGCTTGGCAGAGGTGGGATTTGAACCCTCGAGCATCGAGTCCAGTACCTTAATCGCTAGGCTACCACAGTCCCGTATGTGCCATTTAAGCACCTTATGTTATTTAAAAAATAATGAAATGGACACTGACCAGACATTCACAGTCACATAGTATTTTTATGCTACTGTTGGGCTGTGGTGGCTTAGCAGAAGGTCCAGTTACCTCTGCCAGGCTGCTGCTGTTGAGCCCTGAACCCACAATTGCTTAGATTGAAAGAGTGTATCAATTGTAAACTGCTCTTGGTAGGGGTGTCTGCTAAATTATATAACCGTATATGTAAATTAAATGTAATGTAATGTAATCATAAAGGGTATTTTCACAAGAAAACTTTTTGCAAATGATATGTAAATGTGTCAGAGATACCGCTGAAAACACAAATGTAATGCTAGCACAGTATAGGTATCACTCCCTCCAGGAAATAAACACCACTGTGGATCTTCATTTGAAAGTACTCATCAACAATCACACATGTAGAACCAAAATATAAATGTGCATTATGGAATATAAACATAAATAAACATACCCTGCTGGCTACACAAACAATTTCCGGAACAAGAAATGCAGTGCCATATTTTAAACACTTTATGACGCGGTCCACACAAAATGGCGAAAATGGTATCTTCAAGAAGACATAAAGCCAGAATTTGTAAATACTAAAGGTCATGCAGGTTACAGAAAGAGGTGGAGCTACAATATCATCGTTTTAGAAATGATGTGTATGGCACATATACACGAAAATGCGGAACGGCCATTTTGGAATCTTATCAATCTGTGACCTGTTTTCAAAAATTAATAGTGGGGATGCAATGCTTAAACGATCAAATACTTTTGCGGATACACATAACCTCGTGTCAGTGTGGACAGGGCCTAAACTTTCATGTAGATACATCCAGGGAGGTACTACTAGTAGGAAGCTACAGAGGTCAAATGACTGGCACTCTGCACTTCCAGGTATGTGTAGGTCAAGTTGGCATGGTGATTGTAATGCTAAGCAGAGTGTCAAACTGAGACTCTGGAACACAGTCCTGGCAGAACACACATACACAAGGTAAAATTGACAGCAAAAAAACACTCAGACAGCCAACAAGTCAGAGGCAAAGATTGTACCAGAGAGACTCAGCATCGTAAACCAGTGCTCTACCTATTGAGTGAGAGAAAGACGCCTACCTTGGCTCATAAACTTCAGGTGTGGGCTCCTGGAGTCTAGGGGATTTACCAGGACCCTTGAGAAGCTACAGTTGTGCTCCATACAATGTCTGGCTCAATCTGTGTGCGCTACCAGATGACACAGGGTTACACCAGGGACACACCTCAGTGCGTCTTGGGGTGGGTCACGGGTCCAGAGCAGTAGTCCTGCCACGTTAGAGTTACTCATTGGCCAGCAAAGAACCCATCAACATGACTGATTATGATTTTTTTGGCTTGTTTGTGGGATACTGAGAACATGCCAAATTCCACACCACTACTGAAATCAGTGATGAAAACTCTGAACCCATGGCTGGTTCAAAAAAAAATATATATATAAATAGCTTAAATAGAACTCTTTATTAAGAATTTTGAAGACTGAAAAAGTACAGAGTAGCTACAGATTAGCCTTTTTCAGCAAGCCAGGCCAAGCTACTCTGTCACTCCAATCTTCTCGCTTCATTAATGACAGGAAGGGTGTGAGCTCATGTCCTAGTGTTTGCTCAGTGCTGCTGCCATTGCTCCCTGCTGGCGATGCACCCAGGAGGTCAGAGAAGAGCTGTGAAATGGATCTGACACTGAAGTGTGTGTAATAATACCAAACTGTGTATCACTGCATGATTTCACAATGTTTGACTCATTTGGCCTTGTTTAATCCAGATACACATACAGCTTTAGCTGTGAATGCTAAATGCAGTGGAGGCTTCCAAGGCTCTCCAGTCAAAACAGTGTAGGATTTCGGAGAGTCTTGCACCAGAGCCTACTCTGCATTTGACGTACAACTTCCAAGCATGATAGAACCACCAGAAAGACATAACAGGAAGCCACGAGGAGTAAAGCTAATGCTAGGCTCACTGGCTTCATTTCCTGGTTACTGGAAAATGTTACCGTGAAAACCGAATCTAGATTATTATAGACTATAGACCCAACTATGACAACATCATTTTACTTGGAGTGTACTTCTAAACATTCCTACTAACATTAGGCCACAATGTACAATGTGAATAACCCTTTCTGACTGGGAATATTGTGTAAGCATAATTGTATAGCACGTTAATAATGCTAATTATTAATTAATGATAATTAACTAAAATATAACATATTTCTGCTTATTATTAGGAGCAATTACCAAGTTTTAAGACACTAGTGGATCATCTGGAGGCTTCCCATCTGATGCACACGTCACATGATTTATTTTATTTTAGATTACATCAGATAAAATTTTGTAAAGGTTAAAAAAAAACAATAGCTTCACTTAAATAACTAATGTTTAGTAGTAATAATATTAAATACTATTTAATAATATAAATAATTTTTATTATAATAAAAATAATAAAAAGTTAATAACAAATAATACCTACAATATAACTAATAATAGTAATATAATAAAAAAACAATAAATAAATTACAGTAATTAAAATACTACTACAAATAATACTAAATATTCTTGTCATATTTTATTTTTTTCCTATTCCTGCTCAGGGTCCCAGAAGTCTGCTGCCTGTCCCATAAGGACACATAGCACAGGCCTAAGCATGCCTCGGGCAGGACACTAGTCCATTGCAGGGCTGGGTAGGTGTTGCCATTTTAAATGGACTCCCCTAATATATAATCAATAATAAAAATAATAAAAATAATAACAAAATACCAACAACAAAACCAGTAGTAGTAATAGTAGTAGTAGTAATAATAATAATACTAATTACGGTGCTAGTGTCTGCTGGATCTTTTAAACACCTGAGTGTCACATACAGTCCATCAAGCAAAAATGTTTAGCCACCACCATCCTGTGCTGAAGGATTAGAGGATGACAAACACAAACAGTGAAACAGCAGATAAGCTGCTGTCTCTGCCTTGACAAGGTAAAGCAATATAGTAGGAAGTGTTTAAAAACTCCAGCAGCACTATTTTGTCTGATCCATTCATACCAGAACACACAAACTCAACACCACCACATCAGTGTCACTGCAGTGCTAAGAATAAAAGAATAATCCACCACCCACATAGTAATAGTAAAAGGTAAAGGACAGGTATGGTAAATATATCCATGTTCTTGTCTGGAAGAACTGAGTTGAAAGATAGGCGCCAGATATGATAATAATACTGATGACGATAATAATAATAATAATAATAACAATTGAGCACTCTATGGAACTCTGTTCTATACTAATCCAGAGAATTGTTTAGACAACCATTGTACAGTGTGTGTAACGCAAACTGGTGCAAGGCTGGGATGCAAATGACCATGCTCACCTTGCCTGCTTTTTACAGGTTATTCTGTCTCCTCAGCATCAAGGTTCAGCACACACTCTTGCACACAGCACGGATCTACACACAGACACACACACAGACACACGTACATGCACACACACACACGCACACCGCCTCAGCTCAGGTCATGTGTCATCAGCATTAATACTCCATTGTGTAAAGGGAGGGAGCTTGGCTGGAAACTTTCCTTGTCATGTGACTCCAGTCAGCACCCCAAGCGCCCCCCCCCACAACTGTCGTCGGTGCCCCCTCCTCCTGCTGGCGCCTACACGGTTTGTTAGGGTTTGCCATGGGCCATCATGTGAGCTGGGCGCCATTTGCCCAAGTCACAAAAGCAATGCACAACACACACACACACACACACACACACACACATTTCCATAAACCTAATATTACTGTAGCTAAACCCTTCTACTTCTACACCTGACCTCACAATTTACATCAGTAACCTAAAGGAAATCTTTTCCCTCTTTTGGTGTTTTTTAAAAAAGGAAATGTCCCCACAAGGTAAAAAAATGGCATATCTTTCTGAAGTTAAGTGTCGAATGATACGTTAACTTGACCCACACACACATGCACACATGGCGGATCAGTCTCTCAAGCTCTCTTACTCATTTCATGTACATATTAACTGGCATGCGGCCTGGCCGCTTTCATCGCGCTTGAATCAAAGAGCGCGCGCTAATCGTAACAATACAAGGCATTATGCTCTTCACATCACAGGTCCCTGTATATGAGTGTGTATATGTGTCCCACCTTACCACCAACTACTTCTTAATATCCCGGGTCCAGCTACTGCTGCTTCTTGCTTCTTTTGCTAACTCAAGACAGCCACAGTGCGACAGTTTTTTATGGAAAATTGGGAAAGGAGAATAAACATTGCTTACTCCTTCTCTTTATATTATTTTCTGCCCCCCCCTTTTTTTTTCTTGTCTGGCCGACTGCCAGCCAGTGTAACCAAAGACGATACTGGTTCTGCCCTTCCTAGAAAATTTAGGAAGCCATTAGCAACATCAAATCATTACTCTAGGACAGAGGGGGAGAGAAGGAACCAAAGGAAGAGAGAGAGAGAGAGAGAAAGAGAGAGAGCGAGAGAGAGAGAGAGAGAGAGAGAGGAAAAGTGAGCAAGAGAGAAGAAGATCAGGTTTCTTTGTGTTTTCATGCGGCCACTCCATTACAGTAATGTGCTGGGGCCCATTTAACTAATGCAGAAAAGCACATTGATACCCATAATAAACACCATTACACAGTGAATTAGAGGCTGAAATGGCACAAACAGAATGTGTACACACACACACACACGTTCCATTGATATAATGATAACTGTAGCTGCTACAGTAATACAGTAATATGTATTCGTCCACATAATCCTATAATGCTACACCTATCAACATTAACCTTAACCTCAGTAACTAAAAGCACATATTTCAGCTCTTTTGGTTTTTAATTTAAAGTTTGCTGTGTTTGTAAAAAAGAAGAAGAAGAATAAAAAATATTTGAAGAAGAAGGATCAACAAAATGTCCCCACAAGCATAACAAATACCTCGTCACACAGCCACTTGTGGACTTTCCATTTACATAATATTGCAGTAGCTAATTAATGTGACTGGCAACACGGTGGCAACGTAATTATTGTGGTTTCCTTATAGCTGCAATGTCCCCGGTTCGATCCTGGTCTCAGACTTCTTCTGTGTTGACTTTGCATGTCCTCCATATGTCCGCATGGGTTTACTCCGGATACTTTGGTTTCCTTCCACATTCCAAAGACATGTGCAAGCTTAAATTGGCGTCTCTGATGTGCCCTCAGTGTGTGAGTGTATGTGCCCTATGTTGGATTGCCGCCTTTCTAACCTTGTGTGAATAGATGGTTCCCACTGTGATATTTAAGCCTGACACCCCACTGAAACACACAGAAGTCTAAATCTGAATGTGAGAAAAATTGCTAACCCCGGACATGTAGTCTCACATAATACATTTTCTTGAACATGCAACATGCACCAATATACTGAAAATGAACTTGCTTGACTTTAGATTAACTTGCTGAGTGTAATTTGAGTTACACAATTCCAGAATGTAATAATTCTGTAACCATTCAAGGTTGTTAAGTCCTGCCAAATAAGGACAGATTACCAAATGTTGTTTAGAATTCTGATATGCTGGTCAAAAAGCAAGTCTGGTGTTGTAATCAAGTCCGCTAGAGCTGAGCCAAGACCATGACCGGGACACATACAGTCCGTATCAAATCAAGACCTTTAACAGTCTAGACCGAGACTGAGAGTACGAGACGAGATCAAGACGATCAAAAATAGATTAAGATTTTTTAATTAAAAAAGAAGAATAAGACAAAAATGAAAGCATTTAAGCCCGTTTGCAAATCAGTTTACATTTATTATCATTCATTAAGCATAATATTTATTAAGAATAATATAATGTCAGCATATGTTTTTTGTAAAATATAACAATACATTATATCTAGCCTTATTATTAATTATTATTATATGAAATTCTATTTTTATTGACACTAAGGCGATGTAACCTTTGAAAGAAAATGATGGTGATGATTCTGTTTACCTTCTTTTCAGAAGTCACCACATAAAGTCAACTGACTGCAACAACAACAACATCCAATATTTTCTTTTTATTAAGTGTAAAAACATAGTACATTTTGAGGGCCTTTGCCCTTTGTTCATCCAAAACATTTCCAGTGTTTGTCAGTGTTTTTTGTGCTTGTTTATTGAGTGCTAAATACACGTGAGTGTATTACAGAGTGTATTACTCTGTAACTGTGTTTGTGTTTACTTCTTATATTTTCTGTATGTAAAACTATAGTTTTGTATTTTTGTTAATATTCTGACGTGTCTGGAACGGATTAACTGGATTACATTATTTCTCATGGAAAATGTGGCTTTAGTTATCATTCATTTTGGATATCTTCAGGCACTTTTGAATAGATTAATGACAGAAACTAGGTTCCACTGCAGTTAATGTTACATCAGACAGATATGTTCTACTCGGCTGGTCAACAATTTCCAAGTCCACCTTACCCCGAGATAAGACAAGACCAAGTCCAAATGAGATTGAGACAGAGACTGTTCGGTTATGCAAGACCGATACTTGAGTATTTCAACACTAACAAGTACCATAATCCCATAAAGACCCAAGTTGACTGGTTAATATCTGGAGCTGGTTTAACTTGTGAACTTGAATAGTCTTTGCTGGTGGATTCCAGTGACCAAAACGCATGTCTTTGTCTTTTCTGTTTTTCAAGGACTCCATTAAGCAGAGGGCTGAGTATTTAAAAATAATGATAATTGGTTCCTTTTCCTGCTTGCAATTTCCACTGTCTATATAAGAAATGGAAGAGGAAGTGATTAAGTCAAGACAAGATGTGGAAGACCAATTAAATGGATTAAATTGATGGAACTGCACGTAGAGTGGCCAAAACCCTTACACAAGCAAACAACAAGCAAAGATGTCGAAATGACAGCTTGTAGTGCACTAGTGGAATAGTAATCCAACAATAATCTGCAATGCAAAAGTCACCCCCAACCTCAAGACCACGCAGTGTCTGTAGGACGCAACACAACACCATGCTAAGCCAGAGACATCCCAGAATCAAATGCTGTGCACTTTTTATGTGTGAACTTTAAGAAAAGTAAACTCTGCCAATCTTTCAGCATAGCAGTGGTGCCGTTATGCTTTGGTGTTGTAGTGGTGGTGTTGTTCCAGTGGCACTGGAAGTATTCCTTCCTACAGAAGACTTCTGATTGTCAGGTAAGCGCTTTGTATGGAAGATTGGTGCAGTTTGTTAGGAAGGCATCCTCCTATTGTGTTTGGTTTGTAAAGAGCTGTAAAGAGTTATGAAAGGATGGACAGCAGCATTGGACACTTGTCTAATGGCGCATCAATCAGGTTGTTAGTGCAATGCTTTAATTGAGGTTGTAAATATGGGTTCTATGAAGACCCGTTAAATGTTCAGCGGCACACTCAACTGAGCTAAGCAGCTAAAGGCTAAGCAAGCTAGCAGTCCAAAGCCTTATTCACTTACCATACACAATGCTCGCTGATCAAGAACTGAACATGAGGACTGAGGACATGTACAGAGAGTGTCAAAAAGTAGACCACCAGGGACAGTTCAGAATACAAAACAGTAGGTTTTGAGTTCAAATCCCACAGCTGCCATCTTGAAAGTGACCCGACTATAAAAAAAAAAAAACCTACATTTTCTATATTTGTCCAAAACCCCCAAATCTGGCTCCTGTGAAAGTTGGATAATCCCCCAAATATAGCAGCACCCGGGGAACATATGCACCCAATTCAATTACATCCATCAACAAACAAACTGGTCTGCTCAACCTGCTTACTCACCGCCCTCTCTAACACCCTACGTCTCTCTCTTTCTTTCACCCTCACCCCGATGTTAATCCAGTTCAAATGTAAACAGGCTTAGGTCTTCATTCCACACTTAAACCGTATCAAATGTATCAAAGCCTGAGCTCAGTGGCGTGCCTGGCTACAGCGGGGTCACACCAGGGCTACATGGGGCCACACACCCAACTCAATTAGCCTGAGAGCCAGGCAGTCTGTCTGTCCAACGCTCTCAGTGTGTATATGTGTGTGTGTGAGCACATGTGTGTAGACAGGGATTGGAGGGATAATTGTGTGTGAACAAACCTGTGTTTCAGTGTGTATGTTTGCCTATATTAGGTTAATAGGTCAACCATGGTAAGAGGAGCAGGCCAGTCCCAGACCATGTGTGCATGTATAAGAGTGTTTGTTTGCATTGTCATATGTTAGCAGTAAGGCCTAGAAGTGCCTATGGTTGGATTAAGGAACACATATATGGTAAGGGTTGCCTGTCGGTCACAGTGAATCCACTCACACTCAGAACAGATAATATTAGCATATAATAATAATAAGCTTAAATTAATACGGTTGAAACTGTTAAACTGAAGGCTTGAAAAATTGGTTCAAAAGCCACATCAGCCAAAGTGCCATTTTCTTGAGAAATTTTCTCTACAATTTCTTTGACTTGTCATTTCTAAATCATTTTAGATAAAGGCACCTGCTAAACCACTAATTGTAATAATAATCAGATATACACTGGCTAAAGAAAATGAGTGGCAGCTTTTAAGAAAATACAAGGCTTGGCATGCCTGAGAATAGTCTGTGCATGTGACAATGACTTGCTTTACACAAAGCTGGCCTTGATGGGAGTATGGGAGCTCTTTTGGACTGAATTACAAACAAACTACAGCATGTTTGTAGAAAACCAGACACAGCACATCAGACAAAATAGACCAGAACTACAGTAAAGCATGGTGGCGGCAACATTATGAGGTGGGGCGTTTATCCTCAGCCGGGACTGAAATTGGAGGGATAATGGAACTTATTAAGTGTATTCTACGCTTAGAACAGCTGCATCCTGCGGTTTCTGTGCTAATGACTAAATAGTTAAATAATCTCGCCCATATCCAGGCACTAAGTCTCTAAATGCTAAGAAGAGAAGCCTATTTTGTGTTCAACTTGTGTCTGTTCTGGTTGTAAAGCATGGTATTATGATTCTACATCGCATATCAAGCAGCTGTTTATTAGTTCTTTAATGCCATGTTAATGATCATTATCAAATTTACAGGCAGCGACTGACAGAACTCCGATCCAGTGGTATTAGGTATTGTCAGTACTTTATTTCAGTACTTTTTTAACAATTTAGATGCCTTTAGCTTACATTTTTGGCTTTATCTCTAATATGACAGAGGTTTGGGCCTTGGTGACTTCATAGGTGACTTTGAGCAAGAGCCTAACATATACTGGTTTTACAGGTGATTGCTTTAAAACTAAAAAAGGAGGCCCAACATCTTCTACATTGTTACAAAACCATGGCAAATAGTTTATTGAAGTGTCTATATTATTCTTTACTATGGGTGGAATTCAGTGTTTAAGCCAGTTTAAACGAGTAGATATCTCACTGCAAGATTTCACTGTTTGTTGAACTCAAAACTGATCAAACTTAAAACCTAAAACAGTGCAGCCTGTGAATCTATGAATCCATGTTTGCAGAGTTCCCAGGGCAACATTATTAAGTACAAATGACAGTTTGGGGTAGAAAATATCCAATAAGTTATGGAACCAGTAAAGTATGGACAGGTTATGAGGTGGTAACCCATGCTGAACTTCTTTATGCTCCAGTCAAGCTTACCAGCCATATTTTTCAGGACCTTTTACTGTTGAAATAACTTTAAACATCATTGCAGACATGTAATTCAGGTTCTATGGGGAAGTGTGTCTTGATCAAATAACATCAATTCAACAATCTTTTCCTAAAAGGCATATACATTTGGGCAGTCCCACCGAACGTGCATAGAAATCCCACATGGACACAAAATACAGAAAGGGCAAGGACTTGTCCATCAAGTGTTTTATCCTGTCAGCTAAACCCTGTGGAATATTTTCAGAGATCATGTTATACCCAAAAAACTTTAGCCCACATGGTTCCAAAATATACCTGATTTACTTTCTCTTCTATAACATTATTACATTTCCATTCAATTCCATTCAATTCCATTACTTAGTGGTCTTTCAACATGGCAATGTGAGTTTTTAGTGTTTTTAGAAGTCAATAAAGAATGATAAAAGATAAAAGAAAAATAAAGAATGCTTGGAAATGGCCTAGATAAATGCTTTATATTTATTGCTCTCAAAAGCTTGTATCGAGCTGTCTTCTCTAGGTTCTATAAACATCAGTAAGTCTACTATTTATAGTATTTGCAATTTACAAAAATAAAATTACCAGATGTGTTATTATGTAAAATATTGCATTAGGCAACACAACTACATTACTAATTAGGAAGGTTATTTCTTATGTTTTAATTTTAGTACCCATATATTCAGTCATTACAGATGACGTTTCAGAAGTTTTAATGAGTAAACTATAGTGATGTGTTTATTTTCTGTTTGCACAGAGCAGTTTTCCTGCAAAGAATCTTTGGAGGCAAGAGTTGAAATATCCGCATGATAAATATCAGCCCAAAAGCTATTCTAAAAAGAACCCAAAAGACAGCACTATCATCACTTAAGAGTGTAAGCCTGTATTAAATCAAATAGACAGCAATATATTTCTTTTGCCAAGGTCATTGTAATAAATAAGGAATATTATTAGAGCAAGTTACTGCCGCCCACATGCAAGTTTTGCTATGCACATCAAAAGCAGTCAGATTATTCCATTGTGCACAAAAGTAGAGCTAGTAGACTCGAGTCACATGACATGACTCATGTCAGATTCAAGTCTCAAATGTAACGACTTGAGAATTGCTTGACTAATGCTGATATAAGACTTGACTATAACTTGAAAATTGAAATAGAAGTGAGACAGATGACTCAAATGATTTGATATTATGAATTAATTATGTCTTAATCCTGGACAAGATTCTGGTGAGCCAATGGCAAGACAGTGGCAAAGGGCACAAGGCAAGAATAACCCTAGACAGAGTGTCAACCCATTGTAGTTGTGTAGTATTTTATAAAATACTAGCTGTTTACCCATGCTTTGCTAGGGTGATTACAATGAAAGCGGTTTCCCACGGTTAATTATGAAAAGGTCAACTATGCATATCCATAGCAAGCGTATATGGCCCAGGGTAATCGATATTCCATGTACTCTAGTATCCAGTTGTAATAGAAAAATTGTTGTAAGGTAATAAATGAGCAGTATTGCGTTTTGTTACGGCTACCCGCGGTTACGAGAACCCGCAAAAAATATCACCGTGGTCAAGCTATCCGTGTTTTAGCGATTTACACTAAAGTTATCCTCGCTTTAAATTTGAATACGATTAGATGGGCAATATTAAGGTATTTCACTGCTCACCACATTAACGCTCGCAAAGCAGAGAGGAACGGAGACCTTCACACTGTTAAACTGCTTTACTGAAATAACTGCATAATCTATAAAGTTTAATATGAAAGCTATATATATCAAAACTATAAATCAAACTTTAAACCCTGTAAATATGTATATTATATAATATGCTGCATGAAAGTAATAATTGCTGAAAAGTGAACTTTAAAGGGATACTTTATCATTTGTACATAAACCCTCCTGCAAATTTACTAACATTTTTTTATGCTTGGGGTCAATTTGACCCCAGCAATTTAAACCTTGAAAAAGTTATTGACATTAAAAGTGTGACCCAAGTTCATATCACATATTTTGTTTGTTGACTACTTAAATAGTAGTCAGAACACCTGAATACCTGTTAAACGACTGAGGAGAAATATCATAAATAAATGTCCGAAATAAATGCCGATCACCATAAAATCTCAATGGTTGACATAAAATTGTAAAAAGCGATCTACTTTATTTGCTTTATATCATTTCTAAATACATATGTTTTGTTACATAAAACATTTAGAACTGAAAACAACTTCTGTTCTCAAGTATAGTAACATATGTTTGAGGTCAGTTCCAGGGACCCTAGTAAAAAACAAACACAATTTCAACAAATTAGAAGAATTTAGTTTGCACAACAGATCATCATCAGAACATCAGTAAGGAACATATAACAGTTGTTTATTTACAATACAGTTATAAAAAGTACATCTGAGCATTGTCAGGGATTGTTCTATGCTACTGTATGCAAATATCTGTGTGAATAAAAAACAGTTACGTATTCACTCAAATGAATTTGACAGAATAGAAACCGACTGAATATGAACATCTCATTTTCACTTTGGGCCACCTGAAGGTACATTCCAGCCTTATGTCAGCACTACTGTACACATGATGTGCAGAGTGCGCATGCATGTTCTTTGCCGACGTACACTACCGTTCAAAAGTTTGGGGTCACTTAGAAATTTCCTTATTTTTGAAAGAAAAGCACAGTTTTTTTCAA
>JAVSBV010000074.1:885622-898292 GCA_033117975.1 Parotocinclus spilosoma | reverse complement strand
AAAGAATACATACATAAAATACATTTAATCAGTTAAAGCAATTCCTATCTCAAAGTTCAGAAAAAGTTTGCCAGTGATTATAGTACTTTATTTAAGGTAATGCCATTTTTAAAGTAATACATTTATTTATATTTAATCCCTTACAATTGATATTCTTGTTCTAGGCCATATGTTGCTGGGAAACTTTAGGTCTTGGCATTCTTGTGGATGTTTCTTTTTTCACAGACCACCAACCTAAACATTAAGGACCATAAAACATTAGTGCAGACACTTTCAGCAGGATAACACACTCCACCGTGCTACAAAAAGTGTTCCAGAAACATTTGAGTAGCAATACAAAGAGTTCAAGGTCTTGACTTGGCCTCCAAATTTCCAAAATATCAATTCAATTGAAGATATGTGGGATGTGCTGATCTGAGTTTAAAAGACTCTGCTGCTAACATCTTGGTACCTGATACCACATGACAACTTCAGAGGTCTAGTGAAGTCAACGTCTCGATGGGCCACAGCCTTGGCTGCATGTATGGGACTGATACAATATTAACCAGGTGGTTTTAATATGATGACTGATCTGTGTATAATGTATGTGGTCAAAAACCCTCCTAGTTAAACAATTAGTCCAAATATATAGACCCACCGATCTGGATTTATCACATTTAAGAGTGTAAACGTGCAATGCATGCGTGCTGGTGCATAAAACGGGTTTAATTCCTGTTCAGTGCACGCTGTAGCCCTGGCCTGCAGCGGGTGGCCTCATGTTAGATTACATTTCTCTTTACTGCTCAGTTCCTGTCGCTTTCTTTCTGTTTGTGTGTTTGGTGGAAAAGAGGGGCACGCTCAATGTTCAATGTCATTGTGAGGCCAACTGTGGAGACATTTCGATCATCCCCAAGAGGCGAATTTATTTAAAAAATGTAACTTCTATTTGCAAAATGGTTTATATATCATTGTAGAAGCCAAATGTCCTTTGTTTTTTTTAAAACAAAGAAGAGAAATATTTGCTATATAAATGTATTTGTTAGGTAAAGGTTAGGATGAGGTGAAATGTAGAGTCAATTAGCTACAGTAATATTATTATGTGGAAAATTCCCACAATGACAGAAAGATAAGTGTGCGCGTATATGTGTGTCTGTATGCATCACAGTGAAAATAACACAAGCAGAAAGTGTTACTTTACCACGAATCCATAAAGAAACAACTGATATAATGACCGACAACCTCTGTTTAAAATTACAAGCTGATTGAACTGTTAACAACCTAAATTACATTAGTTGTTGATTCAAGATGTAAATACGACATTAATATGCAGACTTTTAATTTTTCATGAAGAGGTTGAAGATAGTATGAATAGAGTACATGTAGCTTGTATATAAATACTGTGTTAAAAATTATCCATCAAGTAAAAGTAGACCAGACTTCAGAGATGTACACAGTGATAGAAGACAGGCAAAAGTTTTGAGATGTGAATTGTGCAAAAAAGCCTCCAAAATATAACCAAACCAAAACAAAACAAAACCGATCCACCACTATGCAGCCCTGTTTGGACAAGTGTTTCTTATTGCTGGCTTCAAACCAGAAGATGGGTAGCTTCTCTCTCTCTCTCTCTCTCTCTCACTCACACATACACTTTCACACACACATATACGTGCAGGCTGTCAGGAGACAGTGTATCCACTCAAAAATTTCAGATATTCTGTGCAAGTGTGGTTTTGTGCTGTTGAAAGCAGTCCTTCCCTTTCATACCTTCATAAATAAAATTATGAGATGAGCAATAAGTAAAAAGATGATGGCCCACGGTTGAGACATACCATATGTTGTAGTTTGAAATCTGGTCCAGATTGGTTTATGCTAGTTAATGTTAGGCTGATAAGGAATTGGCTGGTGAACTTTAATAGTTTTGCTGCTAAAGCTATTCGACCAGCATACTTATAACTAAAACACGGTAATAACTGGTCAGCTAGCTACAAAAGTGGCATACGCTGCATTTTAGTTTCTATAATGCTGGTTAGAAAGCAAGACAATATGAGTTCAGTGTTACAAATTTGTTTTGCTCGTTACTGCTGGTGTGGTGGATGCTGGTGAATGCACATGATTTTTCTGGTCAAGCTATTCAAGCTGGTTGACCAGCATAACATTGTCCAAAACAAGATATGTGCAAATATTTTGTGTTTTTACCACTGAAATTCTGCAGACTCAGAATTAGAAATCTCCCATAATTAAAAATCCCCATTGGACATTGTACTGTGTGTAGGATAAAGCTACTTTTTATTTAGCTACTTTGTATTTAAAATCAGGACTATATAAACAATGATTATCATGATCTTGCTTTATTTTCTTGCAGGAATTTTTCAGGGATCCCAAATCCCTTTGCTTTCTAAATCTAAACACCCACATATATTTATTCTTGCTCACTTTTCCTGTGTTTCTCAGGCTTCATATATTAGTGATTAATTATAGGCTGACTCAATGAGCATTTTACCTATCAACTCATCTAAGAAATGTCTTCACAAGGCTTATGGATTTCACACATATTCATTTGTTTCAGGCTGTGTGTAACAGAGATCTCATGCAAGTGTATGAGGGAGAAAACTGATGATGTGTTAATTAATTTCCTGTCTGCATGTCCAGCGTAATTATTAACTATACAGAAAATGGAAATGAACAGTACAAAATGGACACCAGTAAAATAGATTGCGTTATCATAAAATGGATGGGTAGGTGGACCGTCGCGCCTCCACTCCTCCTCCAGGGTCGTGGTCTCTTATTCTCGGTCGCTCTTTTGGTCAGTTGTTACTTCTCTAATTTATCTCTTACTGTAATATAGGCCCTTTTTACACGAGCCTAAAATTATCTGAGGGTAGGCTGCAATTTTGCTTTTTCTTATCTTTTTCGTTATTTTCTTAAATGTCATTAGTGGGCTCTATTATTCCAATAATTTGATTTTATTTAATTTCAGAGGGACATCACAGTCTTCTGCATGCATAATGATAATAATAATAATAATAATAATAATAATAATAATAATACTCATAATAATAATAATAATAATACTCATAATAATAATAATAATAATAATAATAATTATTATTATTATTATTATTATCATTATGCGTGCAGAAGACTGTGATGTCCCTCTGAAATTAAATTAAATTAAATTAAATTAAATTAAATTAAATTAAATTAAATTAAATTAAATTAAATTAAATTAAATTAAATTATTATTATTATTATTATTATTATTATTATTATTATTATCATAATAAAAACAACACACAGCCATTAAAAATCACACTCTGGAACAACGTTGAATCAAATCCACCCAATGAGGTTTAATCAAATTGTCGGCAACATTGTGTCAATGATGGATAAGGGGTTTGTCACCCCAAAAGCCTGCCAAATAAAGGCGCATTAATAAAGAAAAAGAGAGAGGACGATCTACATATCGCTGCCAAGCCGTTTTCCTCCTCCCTCCATCCAAATAAAGGTAGAATGAAAGGAGTGAGAGATGTCAGTGTTGCCTCCCTACGCAAGCACAGACGATGAGCAGAATCCCATCTGAAAAGATTTTTTCCCTCCAGAGCACGAGAGGAGGGTTGAATAATAATAACAGCATTTCCACCCTCGATAAATCCACAATGGAGATATTCACACACAGGTTCACCCTGAATGTGAGTGTAGCAGAACTCTACTGCCTCCCAATGGTCGCGTTGGCTACACTGCATGGGCTAGAAGTTAAAGAACATTGAAAGCTAACTCTGAAATTCTGTAAGATAGGATAACCTTCCAAAATTCTGATTGCCTGGAAATGTTTCTTTAGTGTGAGATTCATGAGATTTTGCAGGCTGTTCATTTTACCGGAATTACATTCAGAAAGTCTTGTGAAGTGTTTTTGGACCACCAAGGATCTGGGTCCACCAAGCCCAAACTCCCAACTTGTAAACTGTTTTATTATTAGCAGTAGTGTTACATGTATGGTGGCAGCATGGTGCATTAGGCCATGTTGGTGCTGCCCAGCTGTGGCATAACTGATGACTAATTAATTAGTTGTTTTTTTAACCATTTGTTCTCTTGGGATATTTAGCTGTATGGATTTCTAAAAATCTTTAGTGAAGTGGTGTTATTTACCTTCAACCCATTTGTGTTAGCAGTTGAGTAAGTTAGTCTGGAACTTTCTGCTCACTTCACATCTTTATTTTTGCTGTTTAATGTGTCCAGTTTGTTGCGTTGAAAAATAAGTTATAAATATGGGCCCGTATTATGAACTGTAAGTGCCTACAATACACACAAATTATTTTTTTTAGTAGACTTGAACATAGGTTTATATTCTAGATGAACAATCCCAAATTTGCTCTTGTTGAGGGGAAAAATGATTTAGGCAGACTTCTGAGTTCTTCAGATGTCAAATAAGCACTCAAGAGAAGTGGGGTCATGACTCAAACTTAAATGCTTACCTTATGTCTATGCCATAAGTGCTTGCAGTAGTATTTCTTAAACAATGAAGTCACATTGCTACTGAGAACTGTAGTTATGCTAATAGTTTCTATACTTGTAGACATGCTACAGGTCAACTGTCAAGAACAGGCTATCAATCCCATCACAGCTTCTGCCCATTCATAGTTTTTTGTTCCATGGGTACAGTAAATGAAAATACTGTAGTCTGTTCACTTATAGCATGAATTGTCTGTAAAAAAAAAGTGACTTCAATGTGAGAACTTCTTTGCTTTATCCGGAATGTGAGAGGTTGGATTTTGTTTTTGAAGAGCTCTTAAACTGTAAGCAATTCTGACTCATTTACTGACTTAGTCTGATCAAAGGAGATAAATGTGTGACTGCTCATTTAGGGATTCACCCGCTGCTGCTGATGTCATGACCCCATTAGAATAAATGTGTCTTCGAAGGGTGACATCACGAACACTGAGTGAATCAGTCCCTTGGTCATACCTGATCACTGTTCTCAGATCTGCTGTAGGAATAAAGAAGAGCTCTGTAGTTTATCTGAATGACTGATCTGGGACCTGTCTTGTTGAATTGAGATGTGCAGTTAAAGGGCAGCTATTGTGTATGAGTGATGTCACGAATAAACAATGCTGGAGTACGAGAAATGGCATTAGTTTCAAGTCAGTTTGACTTTTCTTCTTTCTTTGTTCTTTCCAGTCTTTCTCTCTGCATGCTTTTCATTTTCCCCTCCCAGCATGGAGGCTAGTTATCTTTAAACGTGAAAGACGTAGACAAATGTTACTTTGTATCGCCCCATCACCGAGTTTGGCAAACAAACACACAAACAAGCATGCACGTACGCACAATCACACACATTTCAGCGATAAGGACATCATAAACAATTTGACAACAACGGAAGGAAAAGCAAAAAATACTGAACAAGAAAGCAAAAAAACAAGAAGGAGACGAGGACGTGAATGAAGGGGGAAAGGAAGGAGGGGTGATTTAATGTGAGCAATTTGAGCATTACACAGTGAATGGCAGTGCGAGAGAGAAGGAACGTAAAGTTAAAGAGAGGAAAGGAAACTTTAAAATGTTCTTTGAGGAGAATGAGATCACAGGCTGCAATTATGTAATTCTTGTCAAGTGATGGCAGCGATAGCCCAGGAGGAATGTGTGCGAAGGGATTCGGCCTCCGCCTTTCCACCACTGCGAACCCCCACAACAAGATTCTGAGGTCTTGCACAGGTCAAACACAGTTAAAACATAGGGGGAACTTCAGATCATTAAGTAGTAGAGCGATATCAGTTTGCTTTCCAGCACTGATCTTTTCCATTTTTATCCCTGAGGCCACATGGTGGCCAGGCTTCAGTTTCAAGAGTGGGAACAAGACCTGGAGTTCCAGATGATCTCAGTCCGAGAGGGCACTAAGAAGCTGACTGATGCACATGCTTTAGAATTCACATATAACTTTAACTCGCCTTTGCTTCGTTCTTTAATAACTTCAGACCTTGTACTAGTCCTCAGTGTCACAAACTACAACTAAATGCTCCTCTCACATTGGGTGAGAATAATGTTCATGAGTATCAGAAGAATAACAGTGGTGTGCATGGAATAGTTGCAAGGAGAAAGCCACTTTGCAAAAATAGCATTGCTGCACATCTACAGTTTGCTTGGAATCATTGATGGATTAATGAATTCTGAATTATATCTGCAAATTCTAAAGGAATTTGGCCCATTTGGAGCCATTGCTTGACCGGGGAAGCAATGGCACCCGGATGTAATGTGGGCAAAAAAGATGACAAGCCAGTGAAGGGCATGTGATGTTCTGTGAGAAAGTCCTGGGTCTGGGCACTCTTATATTCGCTAACCAGTGAACCATATACTGTATATATACATGTACATCTGGTCAACTGCTTGTTAGAGCAAATATCTCATCAGGTAATGGCATGGCAGCAACTCAATGCTTTTATTCATGTAGACATGGTTAAGATGATGAATGGAGAACAAATGTGATTTAAAACACTTTCAATGGGGCAAGATTGTTGGTGCTAGATAGGAAAATTTCTGATCTACAAGGTTTTTCATGCACAGCCATCTTTATTGTTTGGAGAAAATGGGCTAAAAAAGAGAAACTATCCAGTAAGCGTCAGTTTTCTGGAAAAAAAATTAGGAGGAGGAGTGGAATGCCCAGAAAGGTTTAGTTGATAGAAAGACATCAAATAACCAGTCGATGACTGAGGTTTGCAGAAAAGAATATTTTATTATTCACATTATTCACATCACATTATCTTATTATTATATAATAAGGGCTACAGTAGCAGAAAACCACATCTGGTGCCCCTATATGAACAGAATAATGTGGTCACAATTCACAAAGACTACAACAAGACTAAAACCTGGTCTGGTGACGACTTCTGCTTCCTTATTTCAGACAGTCAGTATTTGGCATAGTCAACATGAAAGCTTTGTTGTTGGTGGTGTTATGGTGTTGAGCATATTTTCTTGCCAAAGTTCAGACCATTTAATTTCAGCGGAGGATTATTTGAACCCATATTCTGATTGAATAGAATAGAATAACATTGGCAAGTGAGCCTGTTTTTGCCTAGTGGTTAAGGTACTAAACTAAGTACCAGAAGGTCCAGGGTCAAAATCCCATCTTTGCCAAGATGCCACCATTGGGTCCTTGAGCAAAAGCACCATTAACCTGCAACTGTTTGAATTGTGAGACAGTATCAGTTGTAAGTCACTCTGGATAAGGATGTCTGCTAAATGACATAAATGTAAATATACACGCTGTCACAAAACTCAAATCATCTCAAACTCTTATAGCCTCTACAGTCAGCATATCTCAATCTCTCAATCCAATAGAACAACGGTGTGATGCTATCATCTCAACTGGAACCATGTTCAATAAGATTATGCTGCTTGTAGATAGTATTAATTTGTGCAATGCAGTTACTTACACATACATACACACACATACAAACACACACACACACACACACACATATATATATATATATATATATATATATATATATATATATGCATATTGTATATTATACAAACATACTGTATATATACACTGTGTACACTGATCACAGGGGCTATTCATTTTGAAATATCTCCTAATTTTTGTGAGCAGTAGATTATGTATGTGGTTATATATTACACTGTGATGTTCTCCTCACTCTGGTATATCTGCATCATCCATCATTTCACATCTGACTTTCTCTCTTCCACATTTTCCTTTCATCATCCCTTTTATACCGTAACCCTTTATCATGAGGTCAGTGTGGACGTTTTTTATGAATCTTTTATTTATGTTAGTACTCATGGATGTGAATTCCTTTTTCTACCCCCAGATTTTTATTTCCTCTCTCTTTTTCCCTCTCTTCCTGTCTCACTTAGTTTCTCCCTCTTTCTGCTGGCTGGTCTGAAGCAAGTGCTGATAGGATCTCTGTCGGAGTCTGCCTGTGTTTCTGCAGACAAAGCGCCTCCAAAAGCCATGCTGCACTCCCTGGGAACTTTACATGAACCTACACCCTCTAACCCATAATGCACTACTTCCCCCTGCCACTTTGCCCCCTCTACCAGCGTGCCTTGCTGCCCTCCACCCACGCCTGGTGCACAAGCTCCAATGAGGCCAAACTTCAGTCGCTTGAAATGCTTTATACCCTCAATGCTGCATAGCATGCTAACACTGCTAGTGCTAATGAATCAAGACACTTAGGAGGAGGAATAGAGTGGCTGAGGACTATTAGTTGCTCGGCTCTACTTTGGAAGACGATTAAGCCAAAAGTGATCATGTTAGATAATGTGAGACAGAAATACATTGTAAAGATTCACAAGGTGCATGGCGTGAGGAAAGTCTACACATTTTATACACTGCTTGCAAAAAAATAAGGCATATATTTAATCAGGGGATATGTAATTTTGAAATATTATATATATATATTATATGAAATATTCCCTAATATTTATGAGCAGTATACTTGTGAATATGTATATGCTGGAAATTGACTTTCAATATGACTCACAGCAGCCAAACATATTTATGAAAGAAATATGTTAATTAATTGTTTAAGACTTTAATACAAATTTGTATAAACATACAACAACTGTTTGTTATTCCTTTTTTTTTAATCTTGTATGTGGCAAGAAATGATGATATATTAAAGCATCATGGGATGTATGGTATAGTGGAGCCAATGGTTAGTGTTATCTCCTCACAGGTCCATAAACAGCCAATTTGATCCCTCTGTGTGGGGTTTCCTCAGGTACTCTAGTTTTGGTCGATTTGACGCTCTAAATCAGAGTTGTACACATGTTCCTGTCCCAAATATAGCCACAATGTGCATCCCATATATGCATCAATAAACTGAAGGTGGTGAATAACGTAAAGTAAGTGTTATATTTGTAGAGTTGCTCAAAGCAACATTAAGCAACAAGACGAACAGAAGCGATATATCTTTCAGGGTGTGGCATGACACCAAATAAAACACCAAATAAGCTACCACAATTTGTTTAAATGGAACTGTGGGTAGTGTGACATCACATTCTTGGCTGCTAAAAGCCATTGTTCTACAATTAAATATCTAGGAGGAGTGTATATATACAGTGGGGAAAATAGAGAAGGAGCTTCGTAAAGAAAAGCTTAGTCTGTGAGTCTGACAATTCTTCCTGGTTGGTAAGTGATTGAATACTTATTTTATGCAATAAAATGCAAATAAATTATTTAAAAATCATTCAATGTAATTTTCAGGACTAATTTTAGATTGTGTTTCTCACAGTGTACAAACGATTCTTTGTAGGCAGGAAAACTTGCATAATCGATGTAGCGTATCAAAAACTAATTTGCTCCACTGTATATAAAGAAAGAGACACCATATAATAATACATAATAATATACACAATGCTTAATAAATATGATGCAATCATGAAAATATTAAATGGTTATTGAGTCGACCATTATCTTTAGCCCTTTAAAATGTAATCTATTTGCAGATGGCACTTGCAAGTTTCAAACAACAGTAATGTCTTTTGGCATAAACTTTTATGTTCAAGATATTCCTAACAGGTGTGTGTATAACTTTTGTGGAACCTCCTCTATGTGTATATGCCATATGAACATGGAAGAGAAGTTGATTATACTGCTTAAGAATTATGAAACTGAATCGTTAAAACCTTTTAGAGAACTGATTAAAATTTCTGTGTATTAAGTGGATGCAGAGGAAACCAGATAATAAATCTGCATACATTATAGATGATACAATAATATTAACTGGCTGGAAGTGAGATTCCTAAGGCAACGATTTTACGGAAATTCAGTTTAACGGATAGTTTTTATTTAAAAAACTGACATCAATAATTGTTTTTTAATTTAAATTAGCACCATGTGAATGTATATGACATCCCCCCCAAACACACACACACACACACACACACACACCAGCACCTCTCCCACAAACACATGTGGGTGCAGTTCCATTACTTGTTTACTGATGCAACGGCTTAAGGCAGCTCTTTCTTTCTCTCTCTGAGAACAAATAGAGATGACATGGTTTTAGGCCTAAAAGTCTGCAGACAGGCCTAATGTCGTCTGTCTCCAACGTAACGGCATCAAAGTACTTCTGTGTGTGTTTGTATGTCTGTGTGTGTGTGACCAAGGACTCCGTCTTGAGCCTCTGTCAGCATTTAATGAGATTACATGAATCTGACTAGGGGGCAACAACAGAGGGGGCGTCAAGAAGTCTAAATTTGTTGAGCCAAGATGGACTGTAATCACTTTATACAAGTCATACCCAAAGAAAGCCTCATCTATTCTCTGTTTTGTGTGTGTGTGTGTGTGTGTGTGTGTGTGTGTGTGTGTGTGTGTGTGTGCATGTGCTGAGTCTCCTGGAGGAGAAATAAACACATGTTTAGACACAACATAAAACTCCTGTTATCATGAAGCCTACCAGTATGTGATGTGTGATGTAATGTAACGTACAGAAGCTGTAGGTCACAAAAATTCAAATGTAGATCAGACATGGGTGGACTACAAAAAAAATCGCATTTTAACCCTGGTCAGAGTTCTAGGCCTAACCCTGAAAACACACTAGACAGTTGTCCAATGCTGAGTAGGGGTCACTGTTGGAGCATGATGCCCAGACTGGACTCTCTCCCTCAAGCACAGCCATGTTTGTATGTAAAAATCAATCCACCCAAAATGCATCACATGCATTAATTGGAATTTGATTACTTCAATACCTGATTGCCTGCTCAAAATATACATTATATATGCATTAGTGCCAAATGCTTATTCCACCATTAGTTTTGTAGATTTACCAATGTCATAATGACCATATTTAACCCATTAAAAACCATGATCCCCATTTGGAGATCGGGTGCTTTAACTCGCCTACTGATGGGATGGGATGGGATGGGATGGGATGGGATGGGATGGGATGTAGGCGGACAGAAATAAAGTAAAAAATGTTCAGAATTTTTTTTTTGGCAGTTAATGGGTTAAAGAATGCTAATGAACAAGCCAGTGTAACAACATTTATAATAAGGGATATACTGCATTTACTGTGCAAACATGTCATTGCAATAACGACTTTAACTCACTTATAGATTGTGTTTTAATGGCATTTTAATGAATTCACTAGGGCGAATAAATGACCGTGAAAATGACATTTAAGCTGTCAGAACATTTTTGATTCTGTTCACATCTGGCTATATACAGATTAAAACAAGGCTACTTTATTAATTACATGTCACAAAACAAGAACTATAAAAAATTTAATTCATTCTTTGTGGCATTGATTCACCAATGATTGTGGTCTATATTGTAGTTGCTGCAGATTTGTTGGCTTCACATACAAGATGCAAATCTTTCATTTCAACACATCCCGAAGGGGCTTTATTGGACTGGCATTTGTTAAGATGTTAATCCAATGATCTGAGTACAGCAATCTCATTGTTATGTTTAAGAATCTGTGGGGGACTAGCAGTTAGGTTTTTGGACAAGAAGGTCTAGGGTTTAAAGCTCCTGGATTGTAAATTGTAATTTGTTCTGGATAAAGGTGTCAACTAAATGGCATAAATGTAAACTGTATGTAGAAACCAGTTTGATATGAGTTTTGTGATATGGTGCATTATTGTAATGGTGCACTAGCCATCAGAAGGTAAGTACACTGTGGTTAGCAGGTAGATTGTGGATTTATTTCATAATAAGAGTGTAATTAGTCTTGTTCAATTTGATGAAGTGCTGCTTATTTTGAATAAAAATAACTTTATTAAGTATGGGATAATATTTTAATATTTGATGCATTTTGTCAGTGAAGAAACATGATTTAATTTTAGTTCAAATTTGGCTATAGACAGGTTAAAACAGGGTTACTTTATTGATTACACCTCACAATTTATCGATGATTAAGAGAAATGGGAACCTCCAGAACTAAAACTAAAATATCACAGTCTGAATACATATTTCCTTGTAGCATTTTTGGTTTTCACTATTAAAAAAGTTGAGTTTCACTTTCTCATCATGGGGTATTGAGATTGATGGAAGGAACACACATAACACTTGACAAAAGTTGATTTATTTTATCGACCATACTATTGAAAGGCCTCAGTTACCTGTAATATATAAATAATGATGCTGCTAGGATCCTCATCAATCATAATAAGAATAAGAATATCATGCCCATCTATTAGTGTGTTCACTGACTACCTATGACATTTCTGAAATTAAGTTCTGAAATTATGGCCTGGCTTCTCAATACCTAATTAAGCTTCTTCAGTCTTACGTACCAACACTAAGACTTCAGAGTTTGGGGATGCTTCAAGTACCAAGGTTTAAATTGACCTATATGGATGTCCAATAATTTTGTGGGGCAAATTGTTTAAGTCTTTATTAAAGAAATGTTTTCAGGATGTCTTTTGTATTAAACATACTTTTGTGTGGCATCTGTATGTTCTAGTAAAAGAGAAGAGACTTTCTAAAATAACAGCCATTCAGACCAATTTGATACACAGTACTGTGCATACAGAACACTCCTACATCTATTTTCCAAAGTCAACCTCTGGTTATGATGCTGAGCTTGTGCATTCAACTTTGTTGGTCACCCATGGTAAGGCCTGTTCTGAGTGGCACTTGTCTTGTTAAACCACTGAATGGTCTTGACCACTGTGCTGCAGCTTACTTAAAAAACAAAATTAAAAATAAATAAATAAATATATA
>JAVSBV010000074.1:867009-882429 GCA_033117975.1 Parotocinclus spilosoma | reverse complement strand
ACTGTGCTTTTCTTTCAAAAATAAGGAAATTTCTAAGTGACCCCAAACTTTTGAACGGTAGTGTATATATATAAACACACACAAACAGACAGACACACACACACACACACACACACACACAGACACACACACACACATATATATATATATATATATAAACACACACAAACAGACACACACACACACACACACACAGACACGAAATGTTGGGACATGTATGCAATGGAAAGTCAAGTACCAGTTCCCAGACTCTTGCTGGTTTGTGTAAACATCTTTGCTGCAGTGTCTTTTCCTCTCTGTGTTTCTCTCTTTGTGTTCTGCTCACAGCCCATCCATTAAATAGTCTACATTCCTTCTCCTACATCTGTGCTGATTTGCCATTCAATGGGTCTCACAGCAAGGGCAAAAGTTTCACACTATAGGCCTTATTTTTTAAAAAATAAAGTTGCAATTTCGCTCTCCGGTGTTATCCCGGACCTCATGTTTAAAGGGGGTAAACAGAGAGAGAGAGAGGTCCCGGTCCTGGGATTCCATAAAACTGCTCATGTCCATCAACTAAACAGTCCCATTCAGAGTTGTGCAGCCGGAGACAGCTGGAGTCGGATTCCCAGCGGAGTGTGTAATGGAGGAGGCTAGGAGTTCACATTGCTGATTTGAGACAGGGCTTCCTGATTAGCAGCGGCCCCTCTGGGCGAGCATCACCGGGATCGAGTGTCACCGCCTGGTGCCAAGCTCACAGAGCGCCACAGACACGATCCACATCAGAGCCACCAATAAGGGCTGTGCAGCAGACCGAATGCCCATAGGCATGCTGACCGGTGTGCATTTTACACCCCCATACGCCCACACACTCACACATTCACACTCGTGTTGCTATGAACACGACACGACAGGACGTCGCTGATTTAGATACCCGAGTCTGGCCGGGCCTGTCGTGATCTCAGAGGCAGGAGTCAGCCCGGATCGTCGTCCGCAGTGGCAGCAGTGTGTGTATCCACTCCCACACACTCTCTAACTGGGTCAGCAAACCAGCAGGAGCTTTTTCGCCCCCGAGGGAGCTAACAGCAGAACAGAGGATGTACAGTATAGGAGGGTATAGTGCAGCATGACAGCGAGCTGCTCGCTCATTACCGGGATCATGTTTACACCTGCTATAAAGAGTTATGGCATTTTCTGGAGCATTCAGCAGTTTGTGGAGCACAGAAAATCCACCTCAGCTCTTAGGACCAAAGTCACTCAGTCACTTAATCAGGATTCGAACACGTCTGCACTCCATGGGACGGTCCGTTTGAAATCGTTTTGACCCCAGAACTCAAGGCAAAATTCCAACTCTAACATTGGAACCCCATACAGGGTACTAAAGGAATAAAGTTACGGTACAACCGTCGGTCAAAGCTCTGAGTAATGCAGTCCAGGGAGTGGCGATAATGCACCAATATGCAGTGCCAGTCACCATAACACGAAAAAGAAAAAGCTATGGCGTGCGATCTTGGGCATATTCTGTTTGTTTAATGGATGCACAGAATGTTATCAAGAACAATCCCACATCCACACACTCAAATAATGTCAATTTAATGTAATCACATAACCTAACACACGTCTTTGTACTGCAGGTAATCCGAGCAATTGTGGGTTAAGGGCCTTGCTCAGGGACCCAACTGTGGTAGCTTGGCATAGGTGGGATTTAAACCCTGAACCTTCTGGTCCATAGTCCAGTACCTTAACCGCTAGGCTACCACAGTAAAGCCTATGTTTGTATGTAATTAATGATTAAAAACAAAGGAATATAATAAAGTGGATAAGATCCATTTTCTTTTTCATCTTTCCTTGCGGTTTAAGTCCCGTCTGATGCGGGGTCTGCTCATACTCACGAAGACGCGATGAGGGAATACTTTGATCGTCGCCTGTCGTCAAAGACGCACAAACAAGTCGATGCCAATTTAGAGACACCAATGAACCTAACAAACATGTCTTTGGACTGTGGGAGGAAACCGGAGTACCCGGAGTAAACCAATGCAGACACAGAGAGGGTTTGCACACTCCCACCCTGGGATTGAAGCCGGGACCTTCTTGCTGTGAGGCGGCAGTGCTTAGGCATATTATGTATATAATATAATGTTTGGATGGGTGTGATTTCAGACACCCCTCTAGCCGTCGCTGTCCCGGTGAGCAGACATGCCAAAACTGCGTTCACCTGAATGTCTCTAAAGTCAAGTAGAAGTTCATAATCACTTATTTTACGTCTCTACAGATCAGGGCAGCACGGGGACTCGGTGGGGTAGCACCGCTGCCTCACAGCAAGAAGGTCCCGGGTTCAATCCCAGGGTGGAGCGGCCTGGGTCCTTTCTGTGCATGTCCTCCCAGTGTCTGTGTGGGTTTACTCCGGGTACTCCGGTTTCCTCACACAGTCCAAAGACATGCATGTTAGCTTAATTGATTTCTATAAAAAAGAAATCATAAGTGTCCCTTAGTGTGTGACTGTGTGCATGACTATGTGTGTGTGCCCTACGATGGATTGTCGACCCATTTAGGGTTGTTGTAAGGTCTAGGGTGGGCACCGACTGGCCCTTAAGCAGAAGATAATGAATGAATGAATGAATGAATTAAACGATATATGCTGCGTGCATAACAGCAGCATGACCTTTCCTATGGGTAATGCAGGTCTAGTTCAGTTCTGATATTAGATTAAGGGCAGATACATAAGTAATGTAATATTTAATAATAATAACAATATTACTATTAGATAAAAAGCTGGGGGGGGGTTCAATGTGCGAAAACTGATTCAGATCAGAAAATCCACTGAAAAATTCCGAGTTTTAGACTCATGTCAGCCGTTATCAGGACCTTTTTCAACAAAAGCCAGATCATTAAGGCGCTTCTCCATTTGTACCTGAAACCTCCTTTATTCCTGAATTGTATAATCACAAAAGATAGACGAGAGACCCTCGGAGTGTAATTATTTCAGCAGTGATTAAAAGGACAGCCAGGACAAAGGTTTCGTTGGGAACAAAAGTGTTCGTATATCTCGTTTCACCTTCTGAACACCCCGCCTGAGGCCTGGTCAAAGTCAGACAGCTTCCAGGCCCGATCTTCAAAAGCAGATAAATAAGATACAGCCGCTCTTGTTTTACCGAGGCACGGCGTATATGGGCCGATAACAGAGCGGCGTTCACCTCGCTCTTAACCTGTGCTATTCAACACGACGTCTGCCAGCAAGCTGTGAAAAGCACCAGAACAAACCCCACGAGGTTCCATATGAAAGGACCACAGCCTGTAATTTGGACTAAAATGGTTTAGACAATCTACCGCTACCAGTGCTTAAGCTGTGACATTGAGACTTTTCACAGGTCATTGCTTTGTCTGGGTGAGGAGGCAGCTATCGTACGTGATGAAATCTTGGATTAGATGCAGGACGTGTCTTGTGATCACCAGAAGGGGTTATATTTGGAAGCATTGTTTAAAGAGCTTAAATGATGGATCGAGCGTAAGGGGAAACCTATCAGTCATTCTTGGATCACAAAAATGTCTGCTCTCGGCACGCACAGCCCAAGGACAATAGCCGAGATTTCTTAAGGAAGAGAAGGATTCTTACACATTGTGTGCAAGTTCCTAAAGTTACAACCCCAAATCAGAAAAAAAGCTGGGACCCTATGGAAAATGCACTTAAAAAAAATCTTACATTTATTTGATTGTTGTTTTTTTATATGACCATAAGATATTTAGTGTTTTGTCTGGTCAACTACCTAATAACCTGCATTTCAGGTCTGCACTGTTGCCATTTCCTCCCATTACTCTTAAAAAATATTTTATCACACAAGCAATGAACTGTTTTAGGTGTAATTTTGTCCCATTCTAAATTCTCCACACACATTCTCTATTGGGCACAGGGCAGGACTATAAACAGGCCATTCTGATACCCGTACCCGCTTCTTCTATTGCCATGCATTTGTAATGTGTGTAGCATGTGGTTTTGCATTGTCTTGTTGAAAAACGTATGGACGTCCCTAAAAAATATATAATCTTAAAAGCAGTTTATGTTGCTCTAAAATCTTAGTGTACTTTTCTGCATTAATGCTGCATCACAGCAGTGTAAATGATCTTTACCAAAAGCCCTGACCAGGCTGGATAGTCCTTTTTTTATGGTCCGGAGCACATGGCGTCCGTTTCTTCCAATAATGATCTGTAATATGTAAATGATCTGCTCGGATTGGTCTGAGCACAATCCCAGTTTCCACTGGGTGATGGTCCATCCTAGATGCTTCCAAGCCCAGAGAGGTCTATTCCGCTTTTGAACATGGTTAACATGAGGCTTCTTTTTTTGTACAATAAAGTTATAAGTGGTATTTATGAATGTAACTCTGTATTGTAGAGCTTGATTAAGGTTTGATAAAGTAATCCCTTACCCATGTGCTTTTCAGCTATTGATGAATAATAATATGACCTTTAGAAAAATATATCTGTAAATCCATTCCAATTTCAATAAAAAGAACTAAAATAATAATTCATACTGTCAACAATGATACACCAAAGTAAATACCACAAAGAGACAGTGTGTTTTAATTGCATTTTCTCTACTGTTTTAGTTTTTCTGATTTTGGAGTTGTACATGAATTCATTTGGTAGCTTTTAGTTTAGGTTTGATTACAGCAGAAGCTCTGATTTAAACCTGAGCTCAGCATCTGGTGGTAAATGGTCTGACTTAAGAGTCCGTCAGCAAACATTACGTACCCCGTCCTCAATGCAAAACACACTTTTTGGCGTAGAAATTTTACAGCGGTGATTCCGTTCAGCTCAGAGAAACAACACATATGCAAACAATTCTTGAATAAAACTGCTTTGCTTAATTGACTCACCCTTTGATAAAACTCTTATTATATGGTCTGGTCATGATGAGAAAATTCACTGCTATCATTTACCTTGCATGCAATAATTGGCAAACCACAAAGCCCCAAAGATAGACGGAAACCAGGAAGCTAAAGATAACGTGTGAAAGATAGACAGATGAAGTGAATTGAAGTTGAAATATCAGAACGTTGCGTCGAAACTGGTCAGATCCAGATCAGAATGTGAGAATTATGTTTGCACTGCTGAAGCTGGGATTGGTATTCCAAAAGTTTTGCCATTTATACACTTTAAAAAAAATGAGGGGATACAGTCGATTCCGGTTAATAGGACCACCTGTTAATGGGACCAGCTGCTTATTCGGACCAAATCCTAAAGTACCGAATCAAATCCTATTAAATACGTGTAATGTTATTCCGCTTATTTGGACCAAAATTCCGTTTAATCGGACCACAAACGTGTACAGTATGTCATATCCGTATGTAAAAGCCCAAGAAACTCTTCGTCTCTAGCATCAAGTTGAAGCCAAATTTCCTGTAAAGTCTTAATGCAAATTGTCTGTTACTATAACTTAAATGCATTAAAATGGATTTTGTCTCGTTATATATTACTACGGTCACATAGTTGAAGTATTTTAAGGTAATTGGTTAATGAATACATTTAGGACAGCATGGCTAGTATTCTAAAGTAATATCTATTCCAGTCCTGAAAGGAAAAAAATAACATGCTTGGTAAATAAATTAATACCTTTGTCTATAAGCAGAAGTCTGTTTGTAAAAGTGAAAGATATTACCTACAGGAGCAAGTTTTGCGTGTGCAGTTTGCACACATTTAATTAATTACTTATAATGAATGATGTGCACACTTGGTGCATATGGACAGTCAAAGCCCATAGTGATTTATACACACGCAGACATACCTTGCTAATTACTTTAACGTGTCAAAAAAGTGTGTGTGTGTGTGTATTCTCTAATGACCTTTGTTTCTGCATTCATGTATTAAAGTGTGGATTTATGTGTGTGCGCAGTTAAGAAAAAAGAAACTGTGTATGTCAAAATGCAGCCGGCAGGGCTCGATGTCAATCAAGCAGGGTTCTAATTAAAAGTGGAAGCGAGAGGCTGCTGGGGACAGCAATCACTATCAAACTCCCATTTTCATATGAATGGTCTTTTTAATTAAACTCTCCAGCTAATAAACGCCTGGATCAAAACCGATGGAGCCGTTTACCAGACAAAGAGCTTCTACCTCCCCGACCGAAGGAGGAAGAGGGTTAAAAAAGGTGCATAACGTCAGAAAGACAGAGGGTTTGAAGTAGAGTGAGAAATAAAGAGACAGAGCCTTTGAACCTGTCATGATGTCTGTGTTTTTGTTCTTGCAGGCAGCCTGCCAGCAGCTATTATTGTGAATAAAGTTTACTTAGCATCGATGCAGGAAAGTGGGCTGACGAGGGATGAGAAGGAGAAGCGAAAAGAGGCCATAAAACACAGCACCGTCTCTGAATATGATGAAAATATAAAACAAACAGCATGTCTGCTATCAATATTGGTTTTCATATGGTGGTATTAGTGTGGAGGACATGAAGTACAAGAATAGGGCAAACTAATGGACAGCACAGGCTGCAAGGCAGGAACCAACATTAGACAGGGTGCCTCGATCACATGTGTTTAACTGCTTAAGAACAAAAATATATCATATGGCAGCATCTCAATGCATTTAGATATGGGTCTAGGTGATCCATCTAAGTTCAGAGTATCAGAATCTGGAATAAAGGTGATTTAAGTGACTTTGAACTTGGCATGGTTGCTGGTGCTAGATGGGCTGGGATTTTTATGCACAGCCATCTCTAAGGTTTACAGAGAATGGTCCAAAAAATATAAACTGAGTGTCAGTTCTCTGGTGAAAATGCCTTGCTGATGCCAATTGTCAGTGGAGAATGGCCTGACTTTTTTTTTTTTTTTTTTAGCATTTATCAAATACAAGGCTCCCCATACATATCCACAGATATTCAATGTATGCCTATGTACTGAAATCTGTTTCCTGCACAATCTACTTGAAGCAATGCTATAAATCAAAAGCTTAAACTAAACCCTGTATACCAAATAGATTATGCAGTCAAACATATGATCAGTTTTCCTCGAGTTGACTGAAGCGCTCAGTTCCAACTGAACTAAGATCAGCTCTGGTTTCTGCTTCAGAGATGTAAAAGGAACCCTGCTACAAATCCAGGAAAGCTTGATATTTAAAAATCGGCCTGAGGAAAGGCTCAGCGTGGTACAAATCCATTATCAAACATTTCACACGCAACTTCCTGCAACTCTTAATCCTTCTCATGCTGTAACATTTAGAAAATAGTACTTTGGGGCATCTTGCCACATTTCTATTAAGGCTTCGAGTACCAACTCCATCTATGGCCACGTTAAAACACTCGGTGCCAATTATAAGTGGCTAATGACTGGCACAGCTATTAGTGCATATCTAAAGGCTGATCTCTGGCCCATTGGAGCTTGCTTTACTTCATCATTTTGGCCAGCTCTGATATCAGCAGGCTTAATTGGAAATGAGACACTAAATATCAAAATCGGCTTAAGTGCAATGTCTATTATTACACGTTGATGTGAGTGTCTGATACTGGCCTCAGTCGCGTCATTAGAACTGGCCTGGGCACAGGAACATAAATGTTTGCTTTGTTCCCCAACCGGATAACATTAGTGAAACCAGAGAGCTTTCTAACCCATGTTCTAGTCTCAATGCACAAAAAATCTGCATGCATGATTGCATTAAACCCCACACATACACTACAGAATGCAATCTTGTAAACTCATGGGCAGGTCGTAAGAGAAACTGCGGTTGATATCTTCTGATAATTTTGCATTGTACTGTATCTCTCTTTCTGTCCTTGGGCCTTTCCGAGCTTGGTTTGGAAGAGCTTGACTTAATAACATCCAAAGTCTTTGGGTTGAATTGGATTGCAGACTGTGAAATGACCAATGCATGCCATCATTTCACGCTCTTGTATGTTAGTGGGAGTGGATCCCAACAGCCATGTTCTACAGTCCATTGAATGGTGCACTTGCAGTACCACGGATGCCCCATGATGCAGATGGAAGTCTTGTTGCAAACTGAAATACAGAAAGATGTCATCAGTACCAGAATAAGATCTGGTAGACTTTTCACTGGGATCATACACCCTGAAACCAGTTCGTAAGATGTTTTGGAGTCTGACAGTGACGAGAATCCTCGCCCACATGAAGTGTCCACATGCCAGGTAAAATTGTCCTTTAAACATTACATTACGGCCATGAAGTGGCCAATTTACCATCAAAATCCATGGTAGAACTGTGAAATACTTATGGTCAGTTCATAGTCAACCAAGTTTACAATTGTACTGTGAGATTTGACAGTAGAACCATGAAGTGGCCAAATTACTATCAAAAATGTACGATAAAGTTGTAGCCTTTATAGTTAAGTTGTGAAAGTTCACAATAAAACTGTCAATCAATTTACAGATATACTATGAAATTTCACTGTACATTTTTTCCTGGATAAAGTGCAGTACAACAGTCTCAACATTAAGAGCCAATGTAGTGCCAGCGGAGCCACTCCGTCTTATGGGGTCACCACAGCTACCTGTCTGTCAGTGTTTCACCTCACCAGGAGGCATATCTGTCCTGGGTTCCTGGATCTTAAGTTAGACCAGATCGACCACCCTAAGATTAAAAAATCTTTTTGACAACTGATATCTGCTTAAATTATCTTGATAAATAGATCTGTTATCTGGTAACGTATGTTAGTGTTATATACCGTTATAAACACAACCTTACATTTACATTTATATCATTTAGCAGACGCCCTTATCCAGAGCGGCTTACAATTAATACAGTTTTACAATCCAAGAAATTGTGGATTAAGGGCCTTGCTCAGGAGCCCAACTGTGGCAGAAGTGGGATTTGCAGCCTGGACCTTCTGGCCCATAGTCCAGTAACCACTAGGCTACCACAGTCCCTTAGGTTTGGTGATACTTTGCTATCAGACAACTCTGCTGGTACTGTTGCTTCTCTTGTTATCTTGTTCTCTTGTTACATCAACAGGCAAGTGAAACCCACAAATGAGAGACAGAGAGAGAGAGATAAAGAAAGGGAGAGAGAGAGAGAAAGAAAGAGAGAGAGAGAGAGAGAGAGAGAGAGAGGTGTAAAGGCACCTCAAAGCTGAACATTTTTACCAATTTGCTCTCTTCTCTAACTTTTCAAAACTGTAACCTCAGGAAACACTGGCAAACTCTAACAATAAAATTAACTTGTAATGAGTAAAATAATTGCACTTCAAACGCTCAGCTTGTGCGCACAAGAAAGGCCTAATTTGGAGATTACATGGCTCACGACAGCTTCAAAACACAAAGAACCCGGTTGTGAAGCGAGAGCAAAGCTAACCCATCCCTAATGATCACCCTTCTTCGTACAGCGGGGAAGCTCGGGGCGTCAGGACGAATTCACCATGCAAAAAAAAAGCTCCATTCTGCATGCAGCCACTTCAAAGGAGTAGAAACCGAGTTTCAGCCAGCCAGTGGGCAGGAGGAAAAAGCCGGGCGACGCACACACATATCTTGGAGTGACAGAAAGTGGCAGGGGGCTGAGGCACTAGTGGAGATTTAGCTGATCAAGGGCAAAGTAGATTTTTCTACTTCCTCCAAATCAACACAGTGGCACTTTGTCAATCTATAACCCAGGCAGAAATCAGAGCCATGGAAGAGAACGAGCTGCAAAAGACTGTATGAAAGAGAGAGAGAGAAACGGAAAGAAGTCATGTTACATTTAGTTTATACTGATTACAAGCTTATATATAAAGTGACTTTAAGTCCTGTCCAAGTAACTTCCTATCTAGTAAAAAGTGACAGAAGCTCTGTAGTAAAATTATATAGTGTCAAACCTTCTGGTCCATAGTCCAGTACCTTAGCCACCAAGCTACCAAACAGAGAAGGTAAATTTCAACAATTTTTTAAAAAGTGTTTTGGTGACCATATAAAAAAGGTAGGGAAAAAAAACAAATGGGAAGATGTTTTTTTTTGTGATGGCGCCCTATGCATGGTCTAGCCCTGCTTTGTTGCTGGGTGGGTTTGGCCTGGAGCCAGTGTGACCAGGCTAAAGTGCTTAGTGTAGATAAGCATTTGGTTAAAATTCTTGATCGTACCTTCAATCGCTGTAAAGCAGACCATTTTAACATAACAGAGTATCGAAGCTGATTTGAATGAGCTATTTTTTAACCAAACTTATTTTCCTTTCCTTTTAGCGCTCATCCTCTACCTTCCTCTTCAATTTTCCCCTCCTCCCTCACCGTGTTTCCTCTTGCCCTCTGGAGACTCTCTCCCTCCTGTCCTGTAGACTTATCTGATTGGAGGACAGCCACTGTTTTCATAAAATGCTGTCTTAAGGGGTTGCATATGTACATTAAAAACCCAAGCTTTGACCTGCGTAAATTCGAGCGCACGGACACTGTGAGCATACACACATGGCAACATTGACATACACACAAACAGGGCAGGTTAGTTTAAACATTTTGCCCTGTCAGAGATGGTTTATAAACAAATCAGACGCAGACGAACGTGACTTTGACAGCCATGTATAACTTCAGAACTGTACTGTACATAAAATACGATCGTTAGGCTATTTGAGGATCACTTGGAACAAAAACTATAAAGACTGTGTGTGTGTGTGTGTTGCTTATACAAACTCATACAATCTGGATACATTTTTTTTGCTTTTTCATATTTGCAGGGTCAAGCAAAGTTTTCTTGTTCTTTTGACATGATTCGGTAGAAATGCTAATAAATTCCTTCCTGACACTCGCTGACCTGTTCCTTCATGCTTGGTTTGCTGGACTGTAACTTTATCTTTTTGTAACCCTCACACACAAATGCAGAAACACACAGCAGGGCAGCTACGGCCTATGCAAACCATTAGCCTCTCGCTCAGCCTCGGCTCATTTCTTCCTCGCCATTGTGGCCAATTTAAATTCCAGTCTTTGTTTTCTCTCCAAATTAGGTTACTTGTGCAAATTTACACTAATTTACTTAACTGGAGCTGAGCTTGGCGCTGGCCGTTCAAACCGGCCCGGTTGTTTGTTTAATATGCAACCTGAACTCCACGTGCACACACCACAAGACCCTTGGACCGTGCCACCACGCAACCCGTCCTCCGGACTCGCGGTTCATCCGAGGGACACCTCTCTGAGGTTTAAAATCACAAACAACACCGGTTATAGAGAGAAAGATTGTGGCGAGATCCCAGTGGTCTTGATTTGCAGATGAGGTTCTGATTCCCTTTTATGCTATCAGAGAAGAACAACTGCTTTAGTGATCCTCCAGCACACCTGATGAAATTCATAAAGCATTCAGAAATTCATGTCAAGTTCATGAGATGAAAAATGTCCTCTACATGCCTCAATAAAATTGTATTCTAACAGAAAAAACAAATTACTGTTCTTCTCGTTCAGTATTCAATCAATCAAGCGGTTTTATTATGAATTGTCTGATGTTCAGAGTGCAAGTGTGTATTTTTGTTTGCTCACTCCCTTCAAAATGTCTGCAACATTTTAAATTATTATTATTATGTTTTCACAGTGGATTATAAATATATGTAAATAGATAGATTGAATGTTGTTGGTTATAATCAGTTGACTTTACGTGGTGGGTTCTGATTAAGTAAATTCCAAATGTTTTCCTTTCATTTTCTCTTTTTATTGTTGTAAGATGAAAGAAGTCTTGGAAATCTGGTCTTGGTCTTGTCTTGATCTTGGCCACTCCCAATCTTGGTCATGACTTAGAGTTAGTTTTGACTGGGACTTGTTGAATGTGGACAGTTCTACCGGACATGACTACAGCACCAGTGTCTTAACCACTGAGTTGTCGCAATAGTGAATGGAATCAGACTGCAACCACATCCACCTGGATACTTTGGTCTTTCCTTCCATTATTAGTGACAGTAGAAAATGGCTGAATGCTTGGAACACAGCACTGAGAATTCTTATCCAAGTGTGTTCAGCTGCCTTATGAGCTTGAAAATCCCAGACAATTGGTATTTCAACTCTCAAACTGAAGGATTGGTAGCTAACTTGATAGATGGGACTGCTAAAACCCAACAGGATATAATCATATTCACTGTGCTCTTTTTCTTTTGTTTGGTTTGTTTAATTTTGCCTTAAATCCTAATAGTGCCTACGTGATGCTAGTGGGATGCTAGTTTTCAGTCCAGCAGTGACACTGAGGTGCTTAGTCCATGACATACTCAGCAGAAGATTAAATTAACATAAAGCTTAAATTCAACAGACCTTGGGTTTGTTCAATGTTTCGATGTTATCCCCTAATTTTTGTGAAAAGTAGAGTTTGAGTGTAAGAGTTCCTACCTTTCACCCCGGAGCGTTCGGCGGTCCTCGCCGGTGGCCATTACAGAGCATTCGGTGAGGCGATTTATATCCAGTATCCAAATTAAAACCTGATTTTGAACAGCTGCCTTTCTTGCTATTTAGGTCTGGGTGTTTGCTGCCAGGTCGTCTCCATTTGGTACGCCCGCCCGACCACCGGCGTGCTCGCGCTCTTACGCGCACCTTTAGGGATAGTGGTAACGTTCCAGGGGCTTTTAGTGCCAATGGACACGTACGGGAGGAACCCCCGAGGCATTTATTATTTTTAGGGGCACTTTGAGGGTTTCCCCATCCCGTACTTGTGTGCATCTTGCACGCTTGAGCTCACGCTCCTCTGTCGTCGGCACCCAACAAGCCTCACTCCAGCTGGCTGCCCGTCCTGAATGGGACACGCTCCGGCATGGCTCACTCACGCCACACATGCGCCCGAGCTCACGCTCGGCCCCTGGCGCTTTAGCGCCTTTGTACTTTTTTGAGCCTCACTCTAGTCGGCTGCCCTCTCGAAAGAGACACGCCTTGGCTAGAGTCGCCACCCGGCTACACGTTTGAATTATACACGCCCTAGCATGGCATTCCCGCGCTACATGCTTGTCCGAGCTCACCTTTGCCCTCTGGCGTTCAGACTACCTTTGTGCCTCGCCACTTGGGAGATGTCCCAAATCGTGCTCTCTGCATGCCTGCCATGCTTTCAGCGGCCCCTCGTAATCAGTTCGCGCAGTGGTCCCAGTCGGGACGTAACACAGCGGCGTGCCATTTTATCCTCTTGGTTTTTTTTGTGTTCAGGAACCTTTCGCTCCGCTCTTAATCCCCATTTAGTTTTTCTATATATTTCCCCATTATTATTATATGTCGGTGGATTTCGTCTATCCTGCATCCTTGGGTCCTACCAACAACACAAGCACATCTCGTAACATTGAGGAAATAGCTTTGAATAGCTTGTGTTACTTGCTATTTGTCACAATATCTGCTTTACTCAGTATATACTTATCAACATGATGTATAAATTGGTAAGCAGGCCAAATAAAAGCGTGCTATTATTATGAACTAAAATCATGCCTTTATGGTTTATGTACTTATGTACTTAAGATATGCTAAACTAAAATATTACGCTAGTAAACATAGCTTATTACTAAGTATTCTTGATCCATACTGTAATATTCCTGACTTCTGTACTGTACATACTTATACAGTGAAAAGTCGAAGTGTATTCGGTCCATACTTGTAGTTAATCATTTTTGTGTTTTGTGTTGAACTGGAATGCTGTGTTGAGTTACTGTTCAGATATTTGGGAATTCAATACAACATTTGTTGGAAAACTTCGATTGGCACAACTAGTTAGCGCGGCCACTTAAAAGCTCCAGAGATCTCCGGTTTGATTCCCACCTTGCATTCTGCTTGTGTAGAGTTTGCATGTCCACCCAGTGTCTGCGTGAGTTTACACCAGATACTCCAGTTTCCTTTTGCATTTAAAAGACATACAGTAGGTTTGTTGGTCACTCTAAATTGGCCCAGGATAAATGTGTCTGATAAGTATTGCTCCTGTCCTGCATAGCCATTGCTGGCATGATGTTAAATAAACAAAGCAAGATTTATTAAAAAAAACACAATTGTATTCTTAATCCTGAGTGTCTTGTGAATTTTTTATATATGTAGTCCACTGCTAGTTTTAAAATCTATATTTCAAGTAGAAAATTGACACCTAGATAGAAACCTAGTAATATATCTAAAGTGCAAACAATAATACAGAGGTTGTTAAGTGTCAGGATTATTTTAAGTGCACTCAAAGAAATTTTAAAAGTGCACTTGCATTCTAAAACCAAGTAAACAAATCGTTTACTGGGCTTTACTTAAAATGATAAAAGTTGTATAGAAGCTCAGTATATAAGTAGTAAACTGAGGTCGTTCTCTTCTGACACTTTTTGACTTCCACAGTAGGCCAGCCAGTGACAGCTTGTGATTGGCTAGGGTATATAAACCCTCTGTTCTACACAGGCAGTGTCTGGCCTTTTCACTCTGTTTTGACCTCTGGTTTGCACAGCTGCACTTTAGCTTGGCCCGTAAGTCTTTAGTTAGGCTTTTACTAGTTGTTGTCTCTGTGGCTACCCTGATCTGAATGTGTCAACATTGTACGACATTAGTACACCATAGTACTTGCATAATTTTCGTTTATGTCTCTAAACATGGTTTAAAGTGCCAAACAAAGTATGGAAATGTGTTATCCGATTTATGTATAATATGATATCTGCATTTTGTATTTAGTCATAATAATGTGGTCTGTGTGTTTAGCACTGAGCACTGTCACTAGTCACTTTGTTTTTATTAGCATCATTAGTTCATTCTTTGTTTGGGTTGAATATTACTGAAGAACAATGAAACGGCATCCACTGGCAGGGAGCCAGAATGTCTAACACATACATAAACTTTGATCTCCTGCCCACTGGTACAGAGCCATGACCTTCTGCTTGGTAAAACAGAGCAATCGTGCCCTTAAGCAGACAAACAACTGGGCAGAGGTGGGGTACGAACATGGGAACCTTGCACTGATCAACCATTGGGTCAAATCCTGGGGTAGGATTGAGTTCTGTAGTTTGTCTTGTCTATGTCTATCTTGCCAAAGGCTTTCACATTCTACATTTCAGAGAACTGGGAGGCTGGCTAACAAAATGAAAAATAAATAAGAAGGCATGTAATAATAATAATGATGTTCTACTAATAAACTTTAGGTTTAGGATGTTAGAAAAGGTGAAGGATTGAGAGGTGGGAGACAGACTGTGTGTGAGAGAAAATAAATGGTATGGTGACATGAACGCTGATGAACATGATATGGCATCACTAAGTGCTTACTGGCTAACTGACCTATGGTGTCAACTTCTTGCACTATGGGGTTCAAGTTCTGACCTCTGCACTTCCAGGTCGGCTGGCATGCTTCAGCAAAACATGCTTGATCAGCAGAGAATGGTTGTTTTCTCACACTGCAAGTGTGTATGTTAGTGCTGTGGGGGCACAAGTTCAGCAGCAATGGATTAATGATGTCACTTGTGTCAAATCAACAGCCTTGTTATACAAAGCGGATTCCAAAAAAGTTGGAACACTAAACAAATTGTGAATAAAAACTGAATGCAATGATGTGAAGATGGCAAATGTCAATATTTTATTCGTAATAGA
>JAVSBV010000074.1:846880-859035 GCA_033117975.1 Parotocinclus spilosoma | reverse complement strand
CCCCCCCCCCCCCCCCCCCCCCCGAGCCCCCGTGCTGCCCTTTAAATAAACTAATAGACAAAATACTCAAACCAAAAAAAATTGGCTTTCACAAACTCCCCATTAAACATCACAAATCATATACACTTACCAGCCTCATTATCCCATAGGAAATCGTGACATCATATGACACCAAAACTGGGTGAGAGGCACCACTGTGCATCTTAGACCATTGAGCCACCAAAGTTCTCAATGTATATATCTCTATATACTCTAAAATGTTTGAGAAATCCAAAGTTGCTGATGAGATGCTCTGATTTCACTTGGTAACTAGGAAGCAAAGTTTCAAGTGAAAGAAAATAAGTTGGTAATAAACTACTGGGTAGTTATTGGGTAAGTTTATGGTGCTCTTATGGAGTCTGTGCGATCCTATATCTTTGGTTTACTTTTAAATAGTAAAGGAGTAATAAAAGCAGCATGATCATAAATGGGAACATTTGAATATTTTGTAATATTAGCAAAGTATTAGTAATCATGATGTTATTATTCATTAAACAGTCTGTTCTCTTTTAGTACTCAGCAGCAGTGTGATGCTTCAGTCAGAGCCAGTTGGGTACAGATTGCATTACGATGAAGATTGTATTAGTGTCCATAAGTCCATAAGTCAATTTCTGAACTTGTTTAAGAAGCTGATTTATTTACCTGGATTGTTATAATGAGAAGATCATGTTGTGCACTTCCCCTCATTTGATATGCCAAACCTAATCACCGGCCCCTCCCACTTCTCAACCATGTACATACATATCAACATCCTCACTCCTTAGTTTAAATGGTCTCACCTTCTCCAGCAGGTCTTTGGCTTCTTTGGTGATCCATCGTGGGTAGTGTGGCACATCCATCCTGATTGATTCAAACAGCTCATCTTCATCATCCCCTTGGAACGGAGACTGACCGATCAGCATCTCGTAAACCAGCACTCCAAATGACCACCAGTCCACAGAGAATGTGTACTTCTGCCCCAGTAAGATCTGGACGGACACACACAAACACAAACACGAACACACACGAACACACACAAACACACACAAACACAAACAATTTGTTATTGGTTGCCAGGATTATGTGAAATCCCTATATCAGGACACCACTAAAGTCTACGCTGATTTTGCCTAAAACATTTCATCTGATTGTTCGATCTACACTGCAATTAGGGGGCATTTAATTTTTGTGAGCAGTGTTTTTATTCACAAAATTATCAAAATATTTAGATCACATTAATCGTATTATAGTTTTTGTGAGCAGTGTATTTTATTCACAAAATTATCAAAATATTTAAATCACATTAATCGTATTACAGTTTTTGTGAGCAGTGTATTTTATTCACAAAATAATCAAAATATTTAAATCACATTAATCGTATTATAGTTTTTGTGAGCAGTGTATTTTATTCACAAAATAATCAAAATATTTAAATCACTTTAATCGTATTATATTTTTTGTGAGCAGTGTATTTTATTCACATAATTATCCAAATATTTAAATCACATTAATAATATTATATTTTTCGCCATCTCCTTTGTGCTAGCTCGAATTTAACATGAAATGAATTATATTGTATTTAATAAGAACTACTGCACAATGCAAACAATAGAAACCTGGACCTGGACTGCATTTTTATGAGCTTGAATCTGCTGCGAGACAATAATGAGCAAATGGTCTAAGGTGGCGTTTGAATATGTTTACAATTCTCTTTGTTTCCCAGTGATTCAGCCCACACAGCAGCCCAGGGGTGCCTCCCACATCACACCATTGTGTAATTAGAATCGATACTCCTAAAGGCCTGCTATGTGAACATGCTGGAATGTTACCTGACAACAAGCATCAAAAACGAAGGCGAGGCCCGTGTGCAGGTGATTCTTTTACTTTCATTATAACCCTTTAATTTTAATTTAGTAATTTCGGTAAAAAGAAAAAAAACTCATTGAAATAAATGAAACATATACGCAAGTCTGGATGTAAAGAAGACACACCTCTGGTGCAATGTAATCAGGGGTTCCGCAGAAGGTTGTGGCACGGTTCTCTCCGAACATGTTTTCTTTGCACATGCCAAAGTCTGCGATCTTAATGTGGCCGTCTCGGTCCAACATAACGTTATCCAGCTTTAAATCTCTAAAAATGCAAAGTTATAAATATATGCATGAATATATGATACAGATCAGTCAGATTATATTCAATCATAGCTGGCATTTAACTTTATGTACTGCTTAAATGGTAAACTGGTCATTCTAGTGAAGAACAAAAGAAGCAAAGGTCACAACCTATAACGTGGTTGCTGCCTGACTATTTATAGGTTTCTGGTCATTTAAGAGCAGCATGTAATTATAAGTCAATACCCAATAACCAGGAAGCATGAGACGACTCACCTGTAAATAATGCCTTTGGAATGCAAGAACTGCAGTCCACAAATAATTTCAGCCCCATAAAAACTACAGAGAGGAAAACAATGAGACAGGGTTCAGCTTAACCTATCACTGCTAACCATGTCATTCTATTGTGAAGTATTGTTCATGTAATGTATAAAATCCTTTTTTAAAAGATATGAATATGAATTAACACTGACACACTCCATCACAGCATTTTCTATGCTCCACCACGGCAGTTTATGTCTTTAAATGTTATGTAGGCAGTTTGTGTTCATTGTTTGTTTTCCCTCTAAGGTAGCACTCCTGTTCTGCTGGCTTACTGGGTGGTTTTGATAAGGGAACAGTGCAGAAAAATCACTCACATGGCTCTGTAGAGATCAAATCGACCTTTATCCTGAATGTGAAACATGAGGTCTCCTCCGTTGAGGTATTCCATTACAAAGAACAAGTGCTCCTACAAAACAAACATATAATTAATAATCAACACACTGTGGGGGACTGTGGTAGCCTAGAAGTTAAGGTATTGGACTCTGGACCTGATGGTTCAGGGTTCAAATCCCACCTCTGCCAAGCTGCCACAGTTGGGTCCCTGAGCAAGGGCCCCACCATTGCTTGAAATGTAGGACTGTATTAAGTAAGGACTGTGTAAGTTGTAAGTCGCTCTGGACGAGGGCGTCTGCTAAATGCCCTAAATGTAAATGTACGCAAATATTTGGGTAATTAGTAAAGCAATCTGTTACTGTACAACATATTTGACCTTGGTCTGGGCGGTGCAGTAGAGGTGTGTGAGGAAGGGGTTTTCCCATGCTAAAGCTAGCACCCTTTTCTCCACCATGGTGCACTCCACATCGTCGTCCATCAGTACCACGTCCTTCTTCAGTGCCTTTACTGCAAAGTACTCGCCACGCCCCTTCAGCTCAGCCAGCAGCACCTGGCATGTGAAAACACAATGTTAAAGCCAAACTGGACACATGCAGGCCATAGCGTCAAGCATTTTGGATTTATTCCTAGTGTTTAGCTTCCCAAAGCAGTCAATGTGAGAGCTGTAAACACAACCACAACAATTAAAACACACCGAGAATCGCAATGCATTTTCATTTCAATGTTTCGAACACCTTACAGCAACAGGCTACGTCCCGGCTATGATTAAATATGTTATAATAGCGCTGTTAACAGCTACAGATTAGGCCCCCACACTGTTACAATATTTCTTATATCTCAGGTTTGCTTGCTTTGGGTCTCACCTTGCCGAAGCTGCCTTTGCCTAGCACCTTGTGGAACACAAACAGATCGATGGAGACCCGTGGTGTGTGTGTGTAGGTGGAAGAGGTAGACGTAGGAGTGGTGCCATCCCACAACTTCTCGTACCGAGAGCTATCTGCTCAAACAAGATCACAAAATAGCATACGACCAGGTGCATGTTTTCAGCAAGGTGTGAACGACAGTTAAAGGAATATTACACATACAGAAAGTACTGGAAGCAAATACGAACCAAATCAAAGGTTTAAAACAGTGAAACAGTTTTGGTTGTTTGTTATACGGTGCAGCAAACTGCTGATGATAGTCACAATGTACTCATCTTAACTCAATTTAATCATACAGTAAACGGGTAACATCCGCTCAGCCATCTTTTTCCATACAAATCTGTGGTCTGATAAGGTTTAACCTACTCAACCCATATATGAGCTTGCCAGATACATTAGCTGTTGTCGTACAGCAGCTGCAATGATTCACATTAAACACAAGTCATTTATTAAACACAACGTTTTATTAACACTGCCAGCATGAGCTGATCTTTGACTGTCGCTGCAATCCTTATAATCCTTATGATGATGAGCAGGTCTTTTTTTATTTTTATTTTTTATTTTATGAAATGGATTATAAGGTACTGTGTTTGTTCTTAGCAGTGTGAGAACTATGAAAAGTTGCAGGACAGTTGCAAATTAGTTTCTATTTGCAAATTTCTATTTGTGGCAGAAAGCTGATTAAACGAGCCTTTCCTGCTCTCTTCTTAAATACCAGCTGTTGTAAATACAACACGAAATGGGGGGCACATGTCACATAAAGACATTTGAGAATTAGAAATGTCTTTGTGTGTGTGTTTGAGAGACAAAGAGCTCTACAGTGAAGTGCTTTTACCCATGTTAAGTACTAAAAACATTACAAACTACGCATGGCAATCAATGTTCATAATAAAGAGATTTAATCAAAACCCAGCACACTAAAGTATTGCATATAATATAGTGTTCAGACAATTTCACAGAGTATATCGTTGAAATTAGGTGACACACATGCCAGGAAGCAAGCATCAACGCAGGCTTACCACTAGGGTCCGCTGGAGTAGGCTTTGTTACATCCTGATAGATGCCAATGTCTGAGAGTGTTGGGTCAGGTCGCTTTGTGGATGATTTCTGTGAAAAACACACAAATTATAATAAAACATTTGAACTTGAGTACAACAAAGACTGATGCTTCAGTCACTTACTATGCTGACTTGGGTTAGCGCCTCAGATAGGAGCTTCTGGTTAATACCGCAGAGATTGGCTACTTTCCTCTGACATTTATGGTGGACATTCATCCCACAGTCTATAGAGAGGTAACAAAGAATTAGATTAGACCATCAATACATCTGAAAATTATGTCTCGATTCTATACCGTGTTACAGGAGATGCAGCCACTGATTGCTCTATTTGACCATTTTCGACTGAGAATAATCAGCAGAATATTAACAACAGCAAATTGTACACGTTTTTAGACAAAAAAAGCTTAAGGGTTAAAAGAGTGGAGAGAGATGCAGAAGGGAAACAAACAACCTATGTTGCTTTGCTTTTCACAACTGGGAATAAAATGGCAGAGAACGTTACCAGGTACCAGGTTCACATGTCAAAGTGTGGACTTGGCAGACAAGCATAGGGGTGTCATGGAGGTATTTGTCCTTCTTATCCTTACATGCATACAGGCAGTGTAAATGTGAAGAAACTGTGCTTGTGGTACCTGAGCATCCGAGCAATCCTGGGTTACGGGCTTTACACAAGACCCCAGAAGTGTTAGCTTGTGCAGAGCAAAGCTTGGCAGAGCAAAGCCAACACTGAACATTTTGGTCAATAGTCCAATAGCTTAACTGCTTCAGTGCCACAGTAAAGAGTCCACAAATCCCCAAATCATATTAATTACAAGAAATGCAACAATGTATGGTCAACTAAAAATAGTAGCCAAGAAGCGTTAGGCTTATAAAAACGTATAGAAAGGCAAAAGCTTATTAAAAAGCCAAATCTGCAAGGCTTAGTCAGAGAGTGGAGGTGAACAGGAACAGAGAACAGCAGAGGAACAAAAGCTTGAACTGTGTGGACTCCATCCACTATAGACAAGAGTTTTAAATGGCAGCGGATGTGATTAAGGCAATGCCAGTTCAGATGATGGGAATCAGTGAGACGCAGGCACAGATCAGAAGTCCGTGTCTAAATGTAACACTTTAAAAATGATCTAAACAGAAATAAAATGACAAAAGAATTAAAAAATGTGCTTTGCTTTGAGGCGGTCATTTCCATCATGCAATCATGCTTCTTTTAGTCACCGCTCAAGATGATTTCTGTGACTTATACGAACACTGGACAAAGAAGACTTTGCTTTCTCAACACTTTTGGGTTTATTGTATAGCTTTTGCACTGCTGATCAGTATATCAATATATATGGGCTGTTACCAGTACACTGCCCACAATGCATTTACTGTCATGCCAGTTTATGCTTATGTTATATATGCTGTCAGACAGGTTATTTTGTTAATGAACAAGATAGATATTGTCCTCTATGTCCTCTCTTTAGGACAGTAGAAATATCAGAAATTTGCACGTGTTCAGTTTGAGCAACAGCAGCAAAACAAAACAAAAAAAAAAAAAAAAAAAAGTAGGCTACGCGGAATTGTTTTACTATTTCATGCAACATCATATAAGCATTCTCTGAACAACTAAAGTAATTTTATTCATTCAATTTTTATTTCAGTGCTATGCATCAGTCTCTATGCCTTCACCTTAAATAACACTTTGGGTTTTATTGTATTCAGTGTTGTTAAGAAACTGGGATAAGCTGGAGGAGATACATCAGGAAAAGACAGTAGAAGAGTCAAATTGTCACCTTCACATTTGAGGCCTTGCCTGACCATTCCCCACAGCAGACTCCCGCAGTGGTCGCAGAAGGTCGGACTCATGTAGTTGTGCGTCTTGAAACGATGTGGCATATCGATCTTGAACCGCTCTTTCTGGAACTGCAGACAAACGAACGAGTCATTGTTTAGCCCAGACCAAGATTCCTGACTCCTGGGTTTGCGAATGCCTCCTCGGCCCCGCCACATAGTGGAAGTGATGATCAAGCACCTTCTTCTGATGTCTCTATCTAGTAATAACTAGAGTCCATATCGGATAGTTTAAAGTTCTGAGTGTGCATTATAATCCCTTAAATACTGCAATTGACACCAGATCAGTAACTTCTTCACTGCCACCACACGACTGGTTTGGAATGTGGGACAGAGTCGCAGTGATTTAAGAGTTAACAGGACTATTGATCAGCTGAAGACTCTGATCCCTCTTCTCTGTGAGCTGCTGATAACCTTTTACACCAAGACCCGTTTTCATTTACCACCCCAAGACATGTTTGGTTTTAGAACCCAATTCTGAACACTGTTCTGGAACTCTACATGCCAATAGGGTGTCTCAGATGATTATTGTCTGGTTAGGTCAAAACATAGCAGACTAAACTTCAGAAGAGATTAGGTATGAGACAATCAAAAGCAGACTGATGTTTATGCAAGTGTTTAGAATTTAGTAATAAAATGGAAGCAACAGTTTCAATGAGCTAAGGGCAGAAAGTTCTCTACTTGAATACGTGAGTGTGTTTGTGTTTGTGTGTTTACTTAAAACATAAGTCTTTGCCTTACCACAGTGTCTCGGCTGTTTGTAGCAGTTCCTGTGCATCTCCCAATGATCTTATCAATGCATTTCTTATGAATGGCTGCATTGCATTCTGGGAAGGGGAAAGAGAATGTGAGGAGAGGTTAATTTAGGTCAGATAACGTTACAGCACCTAGTTGGGTATCCCATAGCTGAAGGATGAGCACTAATAAAAAAAAAAACCCAAAATGCAATTATTTCAAGACTAAGGCATGCATGGCAATAGGCAGAAGAACTGCTTTTGTGCATGAGAACATTTCCATGTTGGGAGCCCCGAGAACTGCTTAGTTCTTTCTCACAGTCGCAGCTCACCTTGATTTTGTGACTTGTAGGAACACTGGACAAAGAAGGTTTGAATTGTTTTGAATTAAAAACACCTTTTGGTGTGTTTCATAGTTTTGGGGCTGTGGATTACTAGATCAGTGGGCTGCTAAAAGTATATTGAACCACCAAACGAGCTGTTTTGGTCAGTCCATATATGCCCCTGCCTGGGGCATATACATTATTATGCAAAATGGTCTTAGGCATGCCAGTTTCTGCTTATATGCTGGCAGACAGGCTATAAAAGCAGCTCACATTTATGGGTGCTGTTTAAATGCATGTTGAGGCACATGTTCTTTAGGCAACAGCACAGGGTGTATATTTTACTCTTGGTCCAGCATCACTGCCGGATTTGTTGTCTTGAGATATAATTGCAGAAATGAGTTAATGTCACAATAGCTCCAAAGTCTCAAGAATCAGCTTGAGTCATGAGTGCAATGCAGGCATGCACAACAGAAACCTGTCCAGGGCAGGCTTACCCCTCCACCTGTTCTCTGGGAATAGGTGGCAGCCATAGGAGCCAGAAAAGGCTAAAAAACATCCCTGAGTCAGACTTAAGAAACAGCATGTGTTTTTTAAGCTTTGATCTAATTGCATAAGATTAGACATCAAATAGTATGTATGCTAATATAAGAAATTTTGTCTGAATATCACCATTATTAGGTCTTGTCTCCGAGTCAAGTCAAGACGCATGCTTTGCTATTTAATTGCTTGTCGTAACAATAACAATAACTAGTCGTATCTTTTGTGGGAGTTTGAATGTTCTCCCCATGTCCATGTGGGTTTACTCCGGGTACTCCGGGTTTCTGTTGGTCCCACACCCTCAGTTTCCCCACCGAATTTTCACTGCCTCCATTGGAATAGGTAAGACCTAGCCAATGCTCAGGCCCACAATCACGTGTTATGAGTAGGGAAGGTTGTCTATAGTGCATGTAATGGAGATACAATGATCAGTCATAATATAACAGGTCATGAAAATGGATTATAGTGTAAAAACACTTACGTCTGCATTTGTAGCCCTGCTTGTTAAGACCCCTGTAAGTAGGAAAAAAGGGTTAGTATTTTAAGAGTTATGGCTTACACTATGGCATCAGGTCTACAATTCGCTATCTGCACTTCAGAGAAAACACACACGCACACACGCACAGAGTACAGATGAGAGTGAGAGAATGTTTACATTCAATTCACGTTGCATTCACATTTAAACAAGTTGCTTAAACTAAAAAAGTGCAAACAAAAATTTCTATGTAAAAAAAGGTCCGCATCCACCCACGAAGCAGTGAAACTTAAAGGTCATCGGACACATGTCTGAACTCCATATGTCTGAGGTGAAGCTAACCACAGGGACATCTTTCAAGCTCTCCTTCACACGTTCATAGACTCGGGTGTATAGCTGCGGTAGAGCTTAGATTAGGCAAGTTGTACCTTGGCTCTAAATGTTCAATTAGTCGTCGAAAACCTATATTATCGACGACTGATAAGGGCTGGTCATCCAACGTGACAAATTCAACCAGTTTCTCAGTTATTGCTTTCGCTTTGACACTGTCAGGTGGGTATTTGTCACGTCTGTGAAACGCACCTTCTAAGGACTGCTGCTGACCTGTGCTAGCTTGCTTCTTTGTGCTTGCTTGGATGAAGTCGCTGTGTTCTTTGACGTGGTTTCGCTTTAAATGCTTAATTAAATTTGACGTATTGAAGTCCTTTGCTGGTCGTGCCACCCCTCGAAATGCTGGCGTTACAAATTTTGCAGCGGGCATTTTTGCTGCTGCACGTCTCAACCAAGAAATACTCCCACACTGCGGACAAGGTGTTGGCTTCAGTCAAGCACCATTTAGTGGTGCGCATGCTCGTCAATAAGCTTCATAAGCTTGGAAGTGCCAGTATATCGGTATCGGTGCAACACTAATAAACATACACACGCATTCGGCAGAAACTGTATGTAACTGTATGTAAAACTGTAACTTTTATGCAGAATTTATATCACTGTTATTAATCCTGACTCTTAATAAAACGCTGTAATGTTGGGGTCCTGGTCTTGTCCCCCACTGACCCAGGCCCAGTTCTTGCCCCTACCTGAGACTGTGCATTTTACATAGGTGCAAGGACACCTGTGCTGCCGAATATTCATGGGTTTACCAACCAAAATGCAACTCTGTGTCTGATAGACCTCACCTCACCGGAGCTGGGATATGAACCGCTCTGAAATATAAAAATTAGTGGATAGTTTAAACTGAAATTTAACAATTAGTGGATAGTTCAAATTGAAATACAAATTAGGGGATAGTTTAAACTGAAATTTAACAATTAGGGTATAGTTCAAATTAAAATATAAAAATAAGGCATATTTCAAACCGAAATATAAAAATTAGCTTTAAAATGAAACTGAAATATCCCATAATGAAACATCCTCAAATTTTTGTGAGCAGTTTATTATAGTGTTTTGGTGTCCCAAGTTCCTCGTCTTAATCAGCCTGTATTTTTGAAAGAATGTTTCAACTTGTATGAAGTGCATATATACTAATTATCCCACTATAAAGGAACTGCATTTGGTCAAATATTCTGCTCCTGGTTCAGTGAGTACTTTGGTAGTGGGAATTGAAGATCAGTTTTGTTTTGTTAGCAGAATGCACCTCATTGTCTTACTGACTTCATTTCCAAAATCCTTTGAATCAAGTGGAAACAGAAGAGACGTCGACCAAGAATGTGTGTTTGTTTCAAAGTATTTCCAAGCCTGCTCTGTTCTGGACATGAGCAGAGGCAAGAGCAGTAAATTTTCTCCTTCTCTGCTGACTAAAGCATATGTTAGGTGAGTTCCGAACGCTGAGGGGGCTGGGGGGTGGGGGGTTGGCATCATGCTGTCAGCATCGTTGAGAAGAAACTTGGCGTGGTGTTTGCCAGTGCATGGTTTGTGTCTCTACCACTCACCTCTGTGTAGCCATGTGGGTTGGTTAAATGCCATGAATGAATGTTAAAGCTTGCCAGGCTCATGCTGCTTTCGTATTGCAGCTTGTGTTTCTGTATGCAATGCTCTCATGCTCTCATGTCGGTTTGGTTTGCTGCATATGTGACCTATGTTTAGATTATTAGGTCATTTCTCTCTCTTGAAAATTAATTACAGGTATGCAGACTATCTCCCCGATGGTAGAAGAGCACAAATAAAGCCAAGTCTTTAGAAAAGCAGACCTGGCAACCGCACCGGTTATGCTCGCATGCATGCGCAGGCTATAAGAATCTGATTACTGAGCTGAAATCCAGCTCTCTTTATCTGATTTGTTCATCTGATTTTTAGTATGCTGCTTCCACGAGCACCGATAACGGCAGAATTTTGACTATGATAAGCATGTAAACGTGCTTAATGTTGGGTGCTTGATTAAAGCCCTTAAACCGCTCAGCTCAGGACATTAAGTATAATTAAGTGCAATAAGTAACACGTTTAATTTGTGTGATCTAAGATCCATGCATCATAATAGCTCAAAGGCTTTCATGACTGATTAAAAGGGTGGTCACTCCTAAAAGCTAAAAAAACAAAAAAACATACCAGTGCTAAGTAAGACAGAAGCAGGCTTGTGTTTTGAACGTTGTTGCATAACTGCAAGCCAGATGTTGAAGCACCTGCTTAGACTAATTTCCTCTCCAAGTCTTCAAGCAGTGCCACTCAGGAGAGCACACACTATCAGAGAGCACTTCATACGGCCTAAACCTCCCAACAGCTGTCTTAAAATCTCCTTCCACAAAGATAAAGATAAAAGATCATTAAATAACACTTGCCTTCTTCTACCAAGCTTCTTATTTCTGCTGCCACAGGCTTCATTTTCCCTTTTAAACAGCACCGCTCCGGCGCTCTCCACCTTTTGCGTTCGGCTGACGTGTGGCTCGGGTTTATTTAGTCTTGTAGAGTTGCGGTGTGATGCAGTGAGCTGTCTTTGTGTGACTTGCTGAGGCCCATCTGTTACCACAGAGCAGTTCAACTGAGTTCCGCCACGCAGGATTATGTCATCCCGTTGACCTTCAAATTTGCTCATTCTTGCCTCTGATTAAGCCCATGCACTTATACGCTGACCCTCTGACCTCTCGGAAAGAAGAGATTAACACGCGAAATCTTTTTTTAGCTATCGAAAATGTGTCAGACTGCGATTCGAAGCATAGGAACCGTGCATTTTTTTGAAGAACGTTTCTGTTTTCCCATGGTAACATGGCAATAGTCATACACAGACCTCATTTTTCCATATGCTAGCAATATCGAGGCTCAGAATTTAATTTGAATCGCATCCAATGCTGACATCAGCTTAGTAACCAAGCCAACATGATCACACATTCGCAGTAGGCCAGGACACACACATTTATGTTATCAGTTAGAGCCAGGACCAGTGTTAAAACAGTGGGCAGTACAATTTGTTATATACAGTCGATTTCGGTTAATAGGACCACCGGTTAATGGGACCAGCCGCTTATTCGGACCAAATCCTAAAGTACCGAAACAAATCCTATT
>JAVSBV010000074.1:789352-805436 GCA_033117975.1 Parotocinclus spilosoma | reverse complement strand
ACTGAATTCATTCAAGCCCTACGATGTTACTCAAACGTTCTGCAAGTTCTACCGCTAAAATAGTGTAGAAATACTTAAATTAATATAGCGTCCCTACTTTGCTGATTTTTAACCCAGACCAGAAACGAGGGAATAATGTATTAAGCATCAATTTATGACACAAAAAAAGATCACAGTATGAAGAGTTTAATGTAGTTTTCTTTTTTTTTTTTTTCTTAGACTTACATAAGGCAGAGGCAGGATGAATGTGTAGTTTTTCCACGAAATCAGAAACTTTTTGAGTTTGGATACGAGTGACATGCAACCTCCTGCACAAATGCACAGCGTCATATATTACACAAAACAATTCATTTGCAGTAAAGGTATAGTGTGTTTTGAACTGTTTACTGAAATCACTCTATTTGTAATTTTGCTCGAAATAGTTAATGCACCTGCTGAATAGAGAAAATAGAGCAGATTTATAAATCACAAAATCACTTAAAAACATAAAAATATTGTAAATATTGGTCAAAGTATATGAGAATGAAGCTACTAGAATGTATTGCATTGCTAAAGTGTCTACTTAACTCATAAAAAAGATGGCTGTTCCTTTTTGGTGGTTAATTCAGGAATTATTGATTTGTACTTTGATTTATTGTGGAAACAGAATAGAAATACTAGCTCATAACAGCCGAAAGATACAACATAGTCAATCCATTTGGCATACACTCAAAAACGTTCAAACTAAACAAGTCATAGATAGAAGTCTATGCACAGTTCTGTACCATTCATATATTTACAACACACAGAAGAAGCGGCGTTCACGTTTGCATTGAACAGGGACACAACGGCCATTTTTAATTCCTAACCATCTCACGCGAAAACAGTGTTTACCAATAGTACGCCATATTGCTTTGAAACATTCAGGAACCATTTTTTTGTTTGTTACCATAATCCCGACAACATTGAATATTGATTTTTCTTTTTTTTTATTATTAAACCAAAAGTGGCCTCTCATCAGTCGTAAGACTCAGCAGTAAAAAAAATCAGGAAGCATGATGGACAGAGTACATGCATCGCTTTAGCAGACTACGACAAACATGGCCGTACCACGTGGCGTCTAATTGTTCATTGCTAATCTTCTTCATCGCTGTCCTTCATGGATATGCCCAGCATTCCGCCATCCCTCACAGATGCTGTGGCCTCCTCCAGCATCAGCCGGTTCTTCACTGTCTCATACATCTTGCTGTTCAAAGTGGAGTCCAGCACACCTTGCAGACGAAAGTCTCTGTACTTTTTCTGCATGGACAGAGATTAGTTTCAGAGCTGGAGATATTTATAAAGATTAATATTTATAAACATTTCACAAGTTGCATCATTGACTCAACCATTTGTCCAACCAAACTGTCCAACCTTCCAAGCATGGATCTACTCAGCCCTCATCTACATCTACACATCTATTTACAGTCCATCCATTCATTAATCCAAGAACCTGTCAACACTCAGTTCTACAATCCATCCATTCAGACTTTTTCCAAATGTATTTTACCTTTACAATTCGGATGAGAATCTTCAGCTGGTACAGGTGAAGCTGCAGGTCCATACGGTCTGTTAGCCAGGTACCCAAGAGGTTCATCGTACTAGTGTACCATTGCTACAACACAAAGGCAGTGATCTCCAGCAAGACAGGCAAACAAAAGTACACAGCTGAACACAACCAGAGCAATTTGTGTAGGTAAATGCAGAGGGAGGGTCTTGGGCAAAAGGTAAATGGGATGAACCAAAGTTCATCGATATTTATCATGAAAACCCCATGGATCAGCCAAGAGTGTTGTCTTATTCACAAAAGTATACAACAACCCTCACACAAGGCTACAGGCACAATCCTCTTTTAAGCGCACTGCTAATTGACACATTGACTGAGAGAAATGCTCAATCTGCCATCAGCCCCTGTTAGCCTGAACTCATCATGCTTCACTGCTCTTGTCATGCTGGAGGAAATGGAGCCCTGTTGTCTATACACCAGCCACTGCGTTGAGCTAACATATACACAAAGTGTCTTTAGCCATCTAACTGTCCCTCTCCTCCTTATCGTTAAAACTGCAGGACTGTGAAGAAAAACTTCTACATCTTCTTAGAATAATGGTTTCTGGACGTCTAATATACCGCCTGAAAAGTATTTCGTGTTTTTTGTATTTCTGACCACTAAAATCGCATTGGAATTTTCCAATTACATTTTGTTTTGTATATATAACCTAATTTTGTGGCTTTCCCTCATGTTTTAAGCCTACTAGGATACTGTCCGCATGCATGGACAAGCCAATTTGGACCGCTCCTGCAGACAGGCTATAAAAGCTGATCACATTTACAGATTTAGTTTGGATTCATGCTGACACATTCTTCAGGCAATAGCAGTGAGTATTCCTAACAATATGGTTTACACACAGATCACAAAGATATAAAACATCAACTGGATCTGGCTTTTAAAACTGGCTACTAAAACTAAGACATTTACTGACCATGCATTCAGCTATGAGCCAATACATGAGAAGCAAGAGCAGCTCCCACATTCGTTATGCACCATCGTCGTTATACCCAGACACAGGTGGCACCTTCATTAGACAATGCTCGGACTATTTCCAGGTGTTGAAAATTTGAGATTCAATCTTTCACTATTTGTGGAGTAACACGCTGCTCCATCTGCTTGTGTGATGGATGATGATCTACAGTCCCAGATGCAACATCTGTGGTCAAATGTGATATTCAGAACCTGTTTGCTGCCAATACCCAACCAAATCTCATCTTGTATCCAGGATAGAGATGGCCTAACAGGGTAATAGATAAACACATCCTTTTGATCACTTACCTACTGGACGTCATCGTTATACTCACACATATAATGTTTCATTCGATTCCAACAACTCCTTCTTGGTAAGTTTTTTGGCAATGGGTGTAAAATAAGAAATATATTGAACATCTGTATTTAGCCATTGGCCAGTGCTTAAAGGTGATAGTTTGTCAGTACTGAAGGCACCACCAAATTGAGCCTAGATGAAGCCACAACACATGAACCAGATGTAGAAACAGCACAGATGTTAATCCATTTATGTCTGGATATCTAAATCATATAAAACAGCCAGCATCAAAGTACCTTGTCAGGGACTTGTCAAAAGTTAAAGCAAAAGTATTTCATTTGAATTTGAAAGCATGGGGTTTACTGTCACCAGATACAGAAAAAAAAAATAATAATAATAATTCAAAAGGAAAATTCTTGAACAGGTAGCTATCCAGAAGCAGATCTAAAAGATCATAGTTGCAAAACTTAAATGTTATCAAAGCTGATCTAAAAGTACAGAGCTGAGACAGGTGGATCTCTATAAAATTGATCTAATGGAAAATGGTTGAAGAGGGTAGATCTCCAGAAGGGTTAACTAAATACATACATAGGGTTTAGAAGGTTAGGTCTCCAGTAGGTTGATGTAATGTTGCAGGGGAAAAGAAGATACATCTTCAGTTCCAACTGCATGGGATCTGACATTGTTTCTGGTGTATTCCATTCTAAGCAATAAAAAATGGAATAAACATTACCCTCTCACTTGTGTACATGTGCTATCTACAGTATGCACAAGATAATCTCTGGTGACTGGAAGACAAAACTAGTTGTTAGCACCTTCTGTAGTGGAACACTGCGTGAAATGTTTGATGGAGCCATTTGGTTGTTTCTTTTAAGAGATGATTCTTTGGCTTTTATACCATCTTCTAATACCAGACCCTGTTTTAGGGTGGATGTACTTAAGTGAGTATGATCTTGTCAAGTTAGAATGAAATTAAGACCTCTACGATGCACCCTCCATGTGCTTCTTTGGCTGGGACGGTGTCAGTGTAGTGGTTAAGGTTCAAATCCCACCCTTCCCATTGTTGGATCCTTGAGCCCTTAGCCCATAACGGCTTGGGTTGTAAGACTATATCACTTGTAGGATGTTTTGGATAAGGGCGTCAGATAAATGTAAATGAATTTTTTTTATAGAAAGGGGAGCTGCAAAGACCCAATGAAGAGCCGACGGAGTTTTGGTGGAGCATTTGTGAAGTTGGGGGCTCAGTGGTGTGGTGCTTGTGATGTGTGTGGGAGTCAGGGCTCTGTGTTAATCTGGGAGTGCTGTGTGCCTGTGAACACTTGGGCAGCCGGTTCGTGATAGACCCCTGTGGAGAGGCCAGGCCTGGACAACTTCACAACTTAGACATGCTCTCACTCTCCATCTCCCTCTGCCTCCATCACTGCCTCAAACTTTCATATCATTTGCTCTTTGTTTGCCATGTCATTTATCTTAAGTATCAAAATATAAAAAATATCAAAATATTTTCTCAATCTCACTTCTGGTGATCTTTAGCATCACCATAACGCATACAATGACTAATTAAATACAGCACAATATAGTAACATAGCCATGGTATTAACACACAAACAGAATATAACAAGGATGACTCAGTGCTAAGGGTTTTTATACTTCTATACAAAGCCCCGATCTGCTACGATTCCAGCCTTATGCCCTTAACTTTCAACATGCTCAGATCAGTTGTAGGGTGCTCAGGATAAGGATGCTTAATTCTCAATGTAAATGTAACAGAAACAATAGCTAGCCTTTCATCTGTTCTCTTAACTGTTTCCCATGCTTGTGCTACACAGAAAATCTATTATCAGTTCACATTTATACCTTTACAATACATGAAAAGTCAGCCAATATATTAAGAGACGATGCCATTGAAGATAGTAATCTCTCCTGTTAACATCAATTATATTGCAAAGTCTTATGAATGAAAAAATACGGTAGATATATGGTAAATGGTAGATACTCTGAAACAAGTGCGAGCAGGACAGCTCTCAACAAGGTAGGTTTACTGGGACAGCACTGAGAACTTGCTACAATACTGTGCAAAAGCCTTAGATTTGTTGTTTTACCAAAGGTATAATGGTCATATGTAATTATTTACCAGTCTCTGAGAGAATACAACCAGTCTTTTCTTTTATGATACGGGTTAGGACCCAAGGATGCGGGAAGGAAGGGCCCCCACGACGTATAATAATAATACTAATGGAGAAATAACTAAAAAGGCAGAGCAAAAGGCTCTTCAATTTACAAAAACAAAAAGGAGAAAATTCACACAGCTGTGATGCATCCCGAATGGGAATGGGCACAGCTGGCGCGAGCACAATGTGCGCCGATACGGCAGAGGGCAGACGTGTGGTGAGCATGAAAGGGCGCTGATTTGGGACACTTACCAAATCAAGTGGCGCGGAGGAGCTCCGGAACACCAGGGGGCATGCGCGAGCTGGGGCGTGCGACAAGTGCGCGAGAAAGTCGAGCCAGGGCACGGTTCCATTGGAGTACGCAGCCAGCTGGAGTGAGGCTTGATAGAAACCGAGTGAGGACAGGAAACCCTGAATCTATTCCTAACACGCTAGATACCTCAGGGGTTTCCCCTGTACACATCCGTTGGCTCTATATGCCCCGGGATGTCACCGTTTCAGGAAGCCAGCACAGAAAACCATCACAAGTAAAGTTGGTACAAAAATCCAACAAGGTTGCATGGACTAAACTTGTGATTAACATATCAAGCAAGATGGGACAACACATGTAATTTGCCAGTGACACATTCATCCATAAGTTTTTCAGCATTGAAATATATTGTGTATGTTAGTATTTAAGCCCACTTTGTTAATAATATTTGCAATGCTTCAGAAAAATCATGATGGACATTGCAAAGCAGGCTGGTCTGGCTTGTGAAATGAACAGTGCTGGTTGTGGCACTTTGTTCAGCTCTGATGAGAGGAACAGAAGTCTCTCTCAGAGGGCATTATGTACTGTGCCACTTTTTGGATATGAATCAGCAGGGAACTGGCAGCGTCTGTCAGCCGAAACAAGGCTACCGTGCCTCTGTATTCGTAATGAAATGAATATGGAGGGGGGAAAAACTGTGATTATTTAATTAGTTCCATCTGATATTGGAATTTAGGGGCGTATATCTGTCCATGCGTGCGTGTTGGGTTTTACCAAAACGTGCATACACATGAACATCTGCAGGCCCTCCACACCTCTAAGAGGGAGTGTTGAATGGCTGTGCGACCTCCTGCCCCCTGCAACACTACACACACACCAGCAAAACACCCAGCTCTCGAAACGAGCCGGCGTTCGCACTCTCATCTTTGACATGTTACAGGAAGCCGTGGCGCCTAGCAGGGGGCAACAAACAGAATTCAGTGCAAGGCTCCACGCCCCTCCACATGCACACACGCTTATACATGTATGCTACTTTTCCAGCACTTGGCACACCTGAAAAGGATTGTCGGTGGGAGCTGGTGAGGACTTGATTTGACCCTTTGTGCATCCGAATAAGGTCCCTCTGACAAAAGCAGGAATGCTGTATGGTGGGGGTGGGGGGTAAAAGGGGATTACAAGCAACCTGTGACTCTGCCTCTTTCTGCCCTTACTGGTGGTAATGCTTGTGTTTGAATGAATGAATGTGTGTGTGTGTGTGTTTGTGTGTGTGTGTGTGAGTGTGTGTGTGTAAGTGGGAATGAGTTAGTCTGATTTTACATCCTCTCTCTGGCCAATGCCGCTTGAGAAGCTCTCCCGCTGGGACCCAGCTGTGTCTGCAATTAGCGGGAAGGGATGGAATGATGATTGCCGCTAGCACTGATGCTAATGCAAAGTGACAAGCTGCTGGAGAAAGACTGACTCTTGCTTGGAGTGCCACTATGCCGAAGTCTCTTTACCTCACTATCCGAAAGCTCTTTGCTTTTCATTGCTTCACTTTGTGTCATCTTTCTGCTAATGAGCAAGACCCAAGATATGGTTGAAAGTAAAAAACAGTCTGCCTTGTGGATGATAGCATGATCATATCTTCAGATCAAATTGGGTCACATTATTTGATTTTCAGTGTAACTACAGGTATGGGCCAATTAACGACAGCATTATGTTCTGTGTAACAGGTCATTGTCCAAAATGGACATTGACCAGACATTATCATAGTTATGCTGCCATTTTATTTCAATGTAAATATAAAGGGTATTTTGTTTTACAAGGAAACTGTGAACACGAGTTGAAGTCTAAATTGTTATACACAGGCTAAACAATAATGATATCAAATAAATATAGTACTTTACACAGGGATGTAATACAGTACAGTTGTGGCACTTAAGAGGATGCTATTCAGGACCCGATACTTTTGTTTGACAGAAGCCAAAAATGCATTAACAGAAGTAAAATACAGATTATTGTTTCCTTTTATAATTTGTAAAGTGAACAGACGCTGATCGGATGATTGTTAAATTGGATGCCTGTAAATTCGTGTCATGGTAAAGGACAGAATCGTAGGAAACAAAACTGCAGCGAGTTTTGCATAAGGATCTAAAACGTATAAATCTTGTATCACTTAATGGCTGCATGAGGAGACCATTCATCAAAAGATATTGATAATCTTCAGTAGATGTCTCATCGTGGTAAGACTCTTTGTGGTCCAAAACCTCTGGGCCTACTCTTTGGTGTATCAATCTATCACATTGCACCATAACATCACTCAAACTTAGGAACAATTCTCCATAGTATATCTACCTAGTAGCATGTTTCCAGGATGTATAATGAAATCCTGTGGATGTGGGCAGAACATGGCACATTCCACAGACAGTGGATACAAGGATCAATCCTGGGACCCTGGAGCTTAATGTTGATTGTTTTTGTTTTTTTTTAGAGAGATTTTAAATGAATTGTGGAACTATTCTAAATTCTTTTAACTCTGCAAAAGTCTTATCCCAACATTAGATGTGTTGTTTTTGAATGCAAAAAAATACTGATATAATATACTATCAATCATTGGACCTACAAATTTGGATTGGCCCTTCTATAATACTCTTTTCCACTGTTTGTTATTTGAGTCTTTATGAACTTTACCCTGTTTCCCTTACAAAGATCAAGCTTTCTATTCCTGATCAAGCATCTTCAGACTGTATAAGGGTCCCGATGAATCTGCTATTGCTCAAGTGTAAGGGGAGGTCGTACTGCATACAAATTTAATACAATTTGTGGTTGTATTTAATAAAGAGAGTATGAAACAATTGCCAACACAACGGTATTACTAGTGTAACAGCGTCCTAAGACTTTTGCACACTGTGATTAAATCGTTTCTGAATCCACCCTGTTTCATTGGGACTTTACGAGAAATGTCCAAATCGAGAAACCAATAACTGCAGTACCATATCAAAGAGAAGAGACCAAGGAGCAATGCTGCTTGTTTTTGCTACTCTAAAACCCACCATCTCATTAAACATTGTGTCATGATATATAAGAAACTATTTCCAAAATGACCAGTTGTAACTTTTACACCTAGAATGCTGATTAAGTGTCTTAAAAAGAGCTGTCTGTGAGCTCAGGCTTGGGGCTGAGTCACTGCCCCCTTATAGCCCCCCACCCCCTGGGTGTGGAGGACTCTTTAAAACTGACTACAAGACATTATGTTCTTAGGACAAAGGGACAGGCTAATCCTACCTGCTCGATGTTCACAGGCGCTGTTAGCCTATTATTGTGTGCTTTCTGGCCCCTGAGAGGAGGTCCATTGATGACGGAACTCAATTACCATGGTAACTCACACCAACCAAGGCACGTCTGTCGTCTTTTTCTCTTGTTGCGCCATGGGCACGCTGACCAGGAGGAAAACTTTTCGGGGAACACACGACCCCAAACATGTTCCTCTAATGCGCCATTGTGTCAGCACACAAATTCGGCTCTTTCTTTTCCTCCTCCAGTTCTCTTGCTCCCTCTCTCTTTCTGTAGAAGAAGGTTCGGCTGAATGGCCGGATTGACGAAAAGTTTTACGCTCAGCAAGCGTGTGAGCTTCAAACTGCTTTCGATTGTGTACAAAGTGGAGCCGCTCTAGGTTTACATGCCTCGATGAAGCCTTAAGAGCAACAAGCCTCCAGTGTTTTTGTTCAGGCTAGCGCTACATGCAGCAAGTGGCTCTAAACTTAAAAACATGATTTTAAAGCACTGAGTCCTCATAAGTGGTTCACATTATTTTTCAGATTCTTCTCTGCTTCTCATTATGGAGGCAGAGCTGGCTCAGTGGACTGAACCCTACTGCACTATAACTTTAGGGGTGAGGGATCCAGCACTGCCACTGCTGAGCCCTTGAGTAAAACCCTTAATTGCTTAGATTGTACCTTGTATGGTTGTGTCAATTGTAAGTCACTCTGGATAAACGCAAGTGCTAATCAAAAAAGGGTAAGAGTCGATCAAGTTATGGCATTTTAAGCTGTATAGAAATAAAAAACACGTCAAGTCTTGTTGTTATTTCTTGGCTTACAGTGAACATATCGGAGCTACTTTCATCATATACAGGACATTTTCAGCACACTGTTTAATTCATAACCCAGCCTCTCAAATTCGTCACATTGCTTTAGCTTGCTGATCCAGAAACAAAAAGCCCTCCACTATCGGACCTCCAGTAGACGAGAGCCTGTTCACTAAATGGATAACAGTATGCAAACAGAGCTCTCCTCACCAAAACACGCTCGGAGAGAGAGAACGAGCTATTCGGGATGAACTAAATGCTGGGAATTATAGCCTGCGTCTGTGTCATTGAGTAAACAGACAATGAGCGAAGGATGGAGGGGCAAGAAAAAAGGGCAGAAAAGGAAAAAAAAAAGCGAGTAAGAAGCCGTGAGCAAAGTGCTCACAAAGGAACGCTTAGAGGCGGATTGAGATGCAGCCGAATGAGGAGCGCAACACTTCTGGGGTTCGGGCCTGAATGGGGTCGGGAGGGGCTGGGATGAAGAGTAAAGGGGGGGGGGGCAAAATGGAATAAGCCAGCGAGCACTTGAGAATCCCGCAGAGCACCTGAATGGGCCGGGGGAAGGAGGGGCACGGAGGGGGTGAGCCGAAGGTGAATGGCCTGCCTTTTGGGACCAATTTGTCTCTTTTCACCCCCGATTCCCCCTGCCTTCATGCTGACAGATGTACAAAGGCGGACCCGCGCTGAGCCTCTCGTATACACGCATCCGCTAGCAGCTGTCACTCCTGTCAGACGAGTTAATCAAACAAATACCACCATACCTCACTTTACATCATGGAGCGAGAGAGGAAGGGGGGCGAGGTGGGGATTTTTTTTCCCCTTCTCATAACACCATCCAATATGTCAATCAAAGGAAATCCAGTACATATATACAACACGCTTATATGATTTGTTGCTACGTGCGTGAGTTTTCACAAATTGATGCCTGTCCGCAACGTACCATTAACCTGCTGAGATCCAAATCTCAGTTCATGTAATTATCGGAAACCTAAGCAGCTTACAGTGTCACCACTGCCTCCACTCTCAATAAAGAGAAACCTTTTAACCTGTTTTCAACAATAACCAATAACCGTGGGAGTACCTGTTGGTTCTCTCTTAGTCTTTCTATTATTAAATATATATTTCTACCCACAACTGCTCCAATTACTCCTGCAAAGCTGCTTTCTTCCATTTATATTCCTAGAGATTAAAAAAAAACAAAAACAAAAAGGGTACATCGCTAGATTTATTATAATGCTATTAAAAGGTTTCACTCATTTTTGGTTATTGTTTTTAGTCCTAAGGATGACTCATGATTTTTTTTTGTATTGGTTAAAAGAATCACTGGATTTGAGTTGTTGGCTCGGCTTAATTTGCTGGACTGATTTTTCAGAATATTGAACATTTAAAAATTATTTTACACTAAAATGTTTTCACAGGCATGCCTCCAGGGGAGTTTCTAGGCTACTTGTTGTACTGGGGTACACGCAAAATGTAAAGGGGCACAGCTGTACCCCTCTGATTACCAATCAGGTGTAGAGGTAGTGCCATGGATAAAAAATAAAGGATACATTAACAAGACATTTTTTAATTAATTGCACTAATTTTGTTTACACTAACTAGAAATGACTCCATTGCTTTAGTGGTCTAATGTAAATATAACATAAACTTGCCTAATTAGTGCCATGATTTTAGTGGGGCACAGCAAAACATTTTATGGTACACTTGCCCTAGTAAAGTGGGTCTGCCGATGCCCCTGTACGTTACACTTTCTAATGCTCCTATAATTATATCTGCCCTACCATTTACAATAACAACAACAGATCCAGAATCACTTTCAACAATCTTAAAAGCATATATGGGGTACCGAAAAATGGTGTTGTTGGAATGTCACAGTTGATAGAATGTGTCCTGGAACACTTATGTGATCAAATGGAGATGGTATTATGGTAATGTGGTGTATAACTGTGCAATGAGTGAGACATAAGACATTCACACACTGAGCTGTCTGTTTGAAATGGATTTGCCCCTAAATTTGAACAAAGATTTTGATTTTGAACACCAGTAAATCCTATGTGTATGGCAGCCTTGTGGTGTGTCTTAAATGAACTGGATCCTCACTTTGAACAAATCCAATTTAGAACGTAGCTACCATTCTGTACAGTAACCTCCATCCAGAAAGTTATTCCATCCTTTGAAAATTTTGTGAGAAATAAAAAATAATCCTTCTCTTCCCAGGTAATCATTTTTGAACATCATAATGTTCATTATCAATCATGCCTTCTCCTACTTAAATTGAAATTAAAACACTGGGGATTTGCAGATAGCTTAACAATTGACATTAGGCTAATGTGACAAGCCAGAGTTCCTGACCTTGTACATGTGATCAGGCCTAAGTGAACAGTTGACTGTTCACTTGGGTTAGCAGGTCATGACCAGGCCTGCGAAGTGGTAAATCGTAGCAAACAGTGAAATGGTATAGCGAGATCTGTGAAGTACAGAATCTAACAGCATTGGCACTAATGCTTCATCCTCAGTTCACCCTACTACCCTTCATCAGTGCTGCTAAATCAGCTTTAGCTCTCGTCATAAAGTCTCGCAGCTCTGATAACTGCCAAGGTCAACAAAAATACCCTGAATCAATCAATGCAGAGCAGCCGTAATCCCACCCCCTAGTATGGCAGATTAAGGGTATAATTGACCAGTGTAATCCGTCTGCATATCTGTGCCTGAGTCTCACACTCTGGGGTCAGTGCAGCAATGGATTTAAAGATGGATTTTTTTAATCAGTGATCTCCAGATGAGCGGCAGCGTGAAGCACAGCTGTCCAAATCCCACTTTCTTCAGCTGCTTTTTGTAGGGCTGGCAGGCTGGCAGAGGCCAAGAGAAATTAATTTGCTCGTCCCTGGTCTTCATTCTTTTTTTAAAATGGTCTGTGACCTTAACTTGGCAAATTCTTACTTACTCTTCTCACTGGGTTGCCTGCAGCTCTATTCTAACCTGACTTTCTAACTTGAGCCTTCAGCTCCGTTCATTTATGGTTTCACATTTCACATGGCTTCACATTTATGGTTTCACAGCTCATAGCTCCAAAGTTTTGGATTGAGTCCTGGCTGCTGCCTGCGTGCAGTTTGCACGTTTTCCTTGTGTCCGAGTGGGATTCTTTCCACAGTCCTAAGATATATGTTAGGTCAGGTAATTTTGTACTGGAGGAACTTTTTCCATAGTTCTTGGCACGGTTGCATAAAGTCCCCCCTTTGTTGTATGTTGCAGTAATTGGGAATTCTTAGAAAGCCATGTATGGGGGTATTTGTAGCTCCTACTTCCAGGAAGGGTCTTTTCTCAACACATAGGGGGCAAGATTGATGTAAGTTTGTAGTGATTGGTCCAGACGCAAGCACTTGTGTTGAGCTCACCCACCATGTTTAAATCTACTTGTACTCTACTTTTACACCGGTAGCTCTATAAACAACAGATCTTCACACTAAAAAATGAAAAAAAAAGCCCTGGAACAAATGTAGTTCTCAGTGGAACTCTGTGAGAGGCAGGATTGTTGACTAAAAGGTCATGGCACTGCCAAACTGCTGAGCACTTAGGCCCTTAAGCCTCAATTTCTTTAACTTACATTAGAAGATACTGTATATCAGTTGTCAGTCACCATGCGGAATGCTCTACAAGTAACTATAAAACCAAAGCTCAAGTATAATTCATCATTTAGCTCGTTGCTAAACCAACTATAAGAGGGTTACTCAAGCATTATATGGAGTAAATTGCAATCATACCATAGATATGATATGATTCCACATAAAGTTCCACATTATATATTATCCATATGAAATATCTTACTGAATCAACACAGAAAACCTTTTCCAAATCCAGTCTCCCTGTCCGTTGTTCACCCCTTGTTTGCAAACTTCAAGCTCCTATTCTGACTACAAAACAGAATTCAGGAGCTTAAACTGTTCTTTTGTAGCATCTGCTACACTGCGTACTTCTCAGAATAGCATGTTTGTCATTATTTTTGCTATTCACATATATACCCATATGCTTATTTTGAGCATATAATGAAATAGTATTATGAGAGGTAAGAAAGGACGAGCATTTCAGAGTAACCTTATTGTGCTGTGTGCTGGTGAGAAATCCTCATCCTTGACCCCAATTAACCTAAGCTTAACACACTCAACGCAAGCTTCAGTACAGCTTCCAGTCTGATCTCGAACCTCAGCAAGATCTTCCTACAAGGAAGATTAGTTTGCTAAGGGGAGCTAAGAAGCAAAGTTCCAAAGGAACAGAACAAAAGAGAAAGATTATGAGGAATTAAGCAGTTCAGAAATGAAATAAAAGGTTTGACTTGTTAAACATGGGTAACAGAAAAACGATGTTAACACACTGTTAAAAATGTGATGGATGGAAAATAAAGACTGCACTAACCTACACTCTTAGGGCATCAATAGTTGATCAGATATACGACCACCAATGGATAGATAATTGTTTTAGCAATAGTATAACATATAAATAACTTCTTAGTCTCTCTATTATAACAAGCAAAAAATACAGGAAATTTGTATGCAGTATTAAAAACCCAATCCACATACGAAAAAAATGTTTCTATAGGCTACTATGGCAAGTATTTAGTGTGACCTCCTCTTACACTTGAGCAATAACAGCAGCTGGGAGCTTCATCAGTATGCCAAGAAACCACTTTTTTGAAAGTGGAACAGGGTGAAACGGCTAAGACATTTGTACACTACTGTATGTTTAATATCAAGTTTGGTATTTACTAGGCCTAGCACTAACAGAAATTGGTGTCCCATTGCTCTTATATACACATCTTTGGTAAAGCTGGGGGGAAATGACATGAAAAACTGGTATTGTGGTTAAGTAGCTATGCTACATAGCCAAGTCATTATCACAACAAGATTCCCAGGGTCTTAGTCACCCAGAATCACACATTTATTCTTGTATAATAAAAAAAATATCTGATCTTGGTCTTGTCTCTGTCTCAGTCACTCCTGTTCTTGGTTTTGACTCAGACTTGGACTTGATTTGTCTTGACAGGGACTCAGTTCTCATGGTCTTGACCTCAACACTAGCTGCAGGTAAAAGTGAACAACGTTCCATTTACTGCTCTTTTTTAAGTTGTTCATTGTTTATTTAATGTGGCCTGCATCCAACAATAATTTGAAACAGGTCATGTTGCTGAGCTGACAAACAGGAGTAAGCTGGGGGTTACTCTTTTTTTTTTTCCATCGTCCTCAGTATGTTTGATCACATATCTTAGCTTTGCCAGATATGGCAATACCTGCTTTTATGCTCTTACACCTGACTACATCAAGAGACTCCAAGAAGTTGAGCTCCGTTACATGGATTCCAGTCTGACTGTTCCGACTGAGGTCAAGTGGCCACATATCAAATATGTGTTGGATTTCAGGCCCACATACAAAAAGTACCAGATTAAAATTGAATAGCACTGGGGCATCTGCTAAATGCCATAAATGTAATGTGCAGTAATCTTTCCAGTTGTCAGGACAATCCTAACCATACCGAATGTTTAATTATATGGAACTGCCTTATAAATCCAGAAAGAACAGGCATATTTAGTTAAATACTGATTGTTGTAATTATTAAACTTTCTGATAAAAAAATCCCGGCCCTTTTTTGCCTTCTTGCCTTTTATTGTCTGTAAATTCTGAGTTGCCATTCAGTACTCTTTTAATTGAAGAACTTTACCTTAGCAATTGCTACCACATGCTCCATTTTCTTTGGTAATTATGAAGGGGGTGTGTCGTGCTCTTCATTAGGGTCAGGTCAAGAGCATGGCCAGTTCAGACTAGTTTCAGATACAGGCAACATTAAGACATAAAACTGTCAACATAAAAAGTGAACAACCCAGCTAATCTTTAAAAGTAAAATATACAATATTACTTAAATAGTCAATAGCATCTAGTCAATTTATGAATATATTTGCCTCTCTAACCCTCCCTTTACTGCGTGAGGGGTAGAACACTGTTCCATCCTCGTCCAGCCAGTTTCATTACAGCTCTAGCTGTTTCAAACTTATGTACTGCTTTAACATTGAATGATTTTAGAAGTGGAGCTACGTTCACACTCATCTGCATAGGTCTACATACTGAAATTCGGAGTCTGCATCACCTCGTTTATATCTGAGTAAAACAAGCAGTTATTGACTTAAGAGTTCATAAACTAAAAGTGAATAGAACTGAGAGTTCATAAACTAAATGTGAATAGAAACAGTTCTCTTATAACTCCAAGAGTTAGCAATTCACCCTCAAATATATTGACCCACCTGCTAATGATTCTGGAGCTTACGAGGTTAAATGTAATATAGATGGTGGACACTATTAGAATTGTCTACTTATGATGGTAACAAGTACTGAAAGTCTGTATTAGGCAAATTCCTGTTGTTGTTTAGAGCCTATTAAACATTACGTTAAAGCTCAATACCAATTCCTGGCCCAAACAATGACAGCACTATTATTTAAATACAGGAGTAATGTGGAGATGTTTGAGTTACCTACCAGTGGGGTTCAAGTGGCTGTGTAGGAGGATGCTGGGAAGTCTGCTTTATATTGCAAATGTAATTATTTTTTTTAGCTGGTCATATTAACTATATATAATGCCATTATACTTTAAAGGAAAATACTCCAGTGTTTTTCAACCTAATTAATTTCTACTACATATCTACTTCATCTTTATATTAGAATAAAAAAGAGGGGATATTTTATTATGGGATATTTAATGAGCAGTATATATTTATAGCCAC
>JAVSBV010000074.1:767007-781612 GCA_033117975.1 Parotocinclus spilosoma | reverse complement strand
CTTAACCCACCATTGCTTGAATTGTAAGACTGTATGAATTGTAAGTCGCTCTGGATAAGGGCGTCTGCTAAATGCTGAAAATGTTTCACATTTTGCAAATGCTTTTGTACATTTATGGAAGTGGTCCTATACAATTGTCTGCTGTTTTTTGCATTATCATGTTTATCATAATGTGTTCTACTGAATGTCTGATGAATTGTCTTACCCTCTAAAACATTTTGGCTTTTGGACATGCATTGGACAAATGCCTAGGTCATTACATGCAATGTAATACAAAGTGCCGAACATGTTGTCATAATCTCTCAGGCATCATTTTACATTTAGATGATTTTTTTAATATTTTAAAACTGTGTCATCAATCATTCAAAACTTTCATAAAGGAAATTTAGAAAAGTGTACACTTCTATAATGCTGCTCATTGTAATTAAATCTTGTGTTTTGTATTTTTGCATTCTTATACCATATTGGATTTGAAGATCTCATAGGGATGGCAGAGGTCCAATTTTCACACCTTGATAAATGTGCTGTGGTCATAGCAAATAACAACAGGATATCCAGCAAACCATTATACAGCACAACAATGTTGTTCAAAATATTCATTCTGAGCATCTCCAGAATTGACTGGGTTCTGAAACAACACCAAAGGAACATGAAACAGCTGTAGAAAGTTTTATTTAAAAGAAATGGTGACGGGGTGAAAGAGCTACGGTACCACTATGTACAGATAAAACCCTTATATCTGAAGTGTGTAACTGATTCTTGTCCAAAATGAATACTTAGATACTCCAAAAGAATCTTTATATGCTGCTTTGGAAGATATCCAGTGATATGTACCATATCAACTGAGAATATCAACTGTAATACATGTGCTTAAAATGTGGGAGAAATAAAAAAAAAAAATGGGGGGAAAAATCAAACTCCTCACTTTGGAGCTGCTTACACTGTCCATTGTGCCATCCTCCCACGGTACAATCTTGCAATGCACCGTACAGGGGAGTTTGAGGGTTTGAACCAGTACCTTAACCACTGCCACCACTGTATCACCACTCCTCCATATCTACCCATTCAACTCTTTCTCTGCACTCAACTGTCCCTCCATCTCTATATTCATTTCTCTCTCCTTTTATCTCTAGATGCATCCATCTATTTATCCATCTTTTCCTTCACATCTGTCTCCACTGAACTCTCATATCACCCTTTTATCCATCTTACCATATACCCATCTTTCTGGTTCTCCTTCAGTCTATATATATATATAAGTATCCCCTAATGTTTTAGAGCAGTGCATATTTCGTCCTCCATCTTTTTTGGTTTGTAGACACCCAATACGTCCAAAACTTTGTTCTTCTAAAGGAGATTTTGGAACATGACTGTGAGGTCTGCCTGTAGTGTTAAGCAGTAAGCCCTGGTGTGCATTTTCGAGGGGATGAGCTGATGGAGCTGTGGTCAGGATTTTGTGTAAAGTTTTAGCCAAGATAATAGCAGAACTCTAATAGTCTTTATAATGAGAGTCCACAAACTTTTGTCTATATATTGTGTATTTTCCCTTTATCCATCTCACTATAAATTTCCTATAAGGTATCATTATTACATAATTGCTTAGACATGCATTAAGCTTCAGAAATTCAGCCACTCGTACCTCTGTTTTGAAACAATTTTCATTTTTAGAGAGAACTAAAGTTCTTTAGTCCAGTAGTTAGTAATGCAAAATAGTTTTTAAAGTTGAATGTATACCTCTAAATTATATGCTTTAACATAAATGACAATAATTTTAGCTGTACCTTTGCCACCAATAAGGTTATCATTTCCTTCACTGTCTCCTCGATCAGATTGTCAATCTGAGAGTGGTACTGACGCTGTAAGGGAGACAGATATTAGTAACTGCTTTCAGACACATAAAAACAAGTTCAATTGGAAAAAAAACCCTACGCAAGTTTTCACCTTTTATCCCAAAAGATGGTAAAATATGTTGTCCCTGTACTCATTGCTCTTAATCGCTTAATCTGCCTCAAATTGAAGGTGACAGCTATACCCCTTTGTCTCTCTCCCCACTGTGGAGAGGACTTCTGGGTAATTAATTCACTTCAGATAATTATTACCTGTCTCAAGATGTGAGGGCTCTCAGTTTTAACACATGTATATTCAGAAGCAGCTATCACATATGGTAATGGAATCAAAACAATTGCAGAGTGTCAGAGGAACGGGGAAAACTGCTATAATTGCTAATTATACATTTGGGAACTGGGAGTGAGAATTCAATTGAATTGTTAGCTACACTTACCCATTTTCTAGCAAACTTTCACAAGACAAAAAAGAAAGATAAAAAAGAAATGGCTCATTTTGAAGAAAGAAAATATGGAGTTCACAGCAGTAAAGCGAAACATTTGACAGAAAATTCAGCTATAAGGCTTATGTGAAAACACAGAATATGCGCAACAATAATTGATGTAAATAAAAACGGAAAGAATATAATTAAAATGAATACATTATATGTAAATGTTAGGTGAAATTACAGAGCCTACTCAGATGGAGAACGTATGGATGACTGGAATAATACATTAAATAAAGATGAATCAAAAGAAGCAATACAGACATGATGGATTAGAGGAAAGAAAGAAAAAACCCTGACAGACAGAACAGAATAGATAACAGACGGAAAAAACATACAGATGAACAGGCTTACACACAGACAGACAGGAGCATAGATACACAGATAGACAGACAGACACACATACAAAAATATATAAAGTGAAATTTATTTATATAACGCTTTTTACAATGGTGCATTGTCTCAAAGCAGTTTTACAATGTTATATTATTTTAAAATTAGTGTTCCAATCTTAGGCCAATGTTAAATTGAATACCATTGTTTAACAATGGTTTAATGACCATATAAAAATGTATCAGTCTCTTTACTAGAAAGCAATAAAAAAACATAGGACATTTATATGCAGTATTAAAAACAACATCTAGCAGCTTCATTGGAATGCCAAGTTGATCCTCCTACAGTCCAAAGAAGTTTGATAAGGAATAGTCTTTTTGAAAGGGTAGCAGCCAAGAAACCACTTTTTTTGGAGAGCAATATGGTGAAGATCAGTGAATGGAGTAATAAGGAATGACAAGTTTCAAGTTATAATATGTTGTATATGCCCATGGTCTGATAATCTTGTTATCCTTAATATTAAAGTTATTAACTTGCTTAACAAATATATTATGTTGCCATTCCTTATCTGAAATGTAGCTGTAATGATGTAACTTAACACAACTATGAAAGTATGTGCAGTGTTCTGCCAATCAAATGTGGTAGGCTTTGTCAACGTTCAGCAAAAACTGTGTGGATTGTGTTACAGTTGTCGGTGTCCCAGAGAGGACAATTCCACAGCAGTAATGTATGTATACAGTATCTTGGCTACTTGGTCAATAATTGTACACTACAGTAACCAATAAAGCTTTGCTATAGAATATGTAGTATAGAATAATATACAGGTTGAGTCAAAAGTCACAGGGCACTCTTTAATTTCAGAAAAAAGGGAAAAATGACATCTGAATACCCCAGCTAGAAATGGGTGAGGGGGGCTATTTTTGTTGGGAACATGGCTGCCATCTTGAATGCCACCATATGGGATCAAGGGCAAAGTTTTCTAATAGGAAGGTGGTCAACAATGGTTTTGGGAGCCTTTGCAAAAACAGACATATTGATGCACAAAAGGAAATTTACACAGGGAAATACATACAGACAGAACGATTCACACATAAATAGGTAAAAAAGAATGAAATTATAGGACATAAACAGAATGCAAAAAGGCAAAGCATTTGTTTATCTCTGTGTTGTACCTCCTGGCCGATCTCCATAGCACAGAGCTTGGCAGACTGGGCTTTGGCATCCACCATGACATTGAACATAGTGCATATGGACTGTGGAACGCGAAAGTCTGTGGTGCGACTGCTCTTCTGTAGCTTCACCTCAAATGCCACCCTTGTTCTGAGAGAGAGAGAGAGAAAGAGAGAGAAAGAGAGAGAAAGAGAGAAGACTAGTAAGAGAGAGGAGGGTAACTGATACAACAGCATGACATTAATTAATCCTAATGAAATCAAACCTCTTCACACATGACTCGATCATATCACTGGACATAAGCTTAAGTCTGGTCTCCAGGTGTTTAGCAAATTCCTCTTCAGGCCAGTGCAGGTCCCTGATGAAGGTCTGAAGAGCGTCCAGCTTCCAGAACAGATCCTCAGATGTCCCTGAACCATTACTAGATACATACCAGACATACAGTGAGAATAGGACTGATTCAAGGGGAGAAAGCTCAAGGTGGTATCAAGGGGTCAAAAGGGGTAGTGCAGGAAGAAAAGCAAATATCCTTAAATCAGTATTCATCATCAATGTTTAGATGATTACTAAAAATAAAACAAATCTGGAAAAGGTGAGACCGTATTGAAAATGCCCCAAAAATCAAAGTAAATGTTGTTGTAAAAGTTGTTTGCCAACTTCCATAATGTTTCAACTTCTGATTCGGGGTTGTATTAAATTCAAGAAAAGTTCAGCACTGAAGCCATTTCATCAGCAGTCTCATACCACCCCTAACCCCCGACCATATAAGCGATTAATTATATTAACTATTTGTTTAGTAATATATATTTTAGGTAACACAGCAGCAGTTTGAGTCCTAGCCATGCTATTGGCCTGGATAATAATCACACTGGCATAATTAACAGTGTTTGATGGAGAAGAGACAAGATGTGGGGATCAGTTTATGGTGTTGCATGTGCAAGCCTTGGGATGGTCCCACGTCCTGTTCAGGATGTGCTTCTGACTGCAGACGCAAGCCCCCTAACCCCACTAGGAAAAGCATGATTAAACAATCTCACCATTTTAAACTGTTATACACCTAAATCTTTGAACATCTGATAATGAAAGCCTGATGCACTAATGCTCGTTTCAGAAAAAACAGCCCTATTAACGAGCCCTGCAGAGCATTTTCAGAGTCACAAACTTGGATAATAGATATAGAGTCGGTTCCCATCACCCAACAAAAACAGCTAAAGGGAAGATCACATTCTACAGAAACTATCTACAAGGGTAAGAAAGAGGGCAGGTGCAGAAAGCAGAGAGATACAAAATGTAATGAAAAGGCTTTGACTTTGTATCTCTCTGTCATTATACATGCATGGGGAGGAAATAGACTTTGCTATTTTAGAAACAATTCTAAAGTATAAGAACTGAGGTATCATGCCGTGGCCTTGTCATTAACATTCATTAACATTCACTGTCCAAAAGTCTTAGGTCACCATTAGGTTAAATATTCCATTATTTTAACAATGGTGTAATGGCCATATTTAATTATTTCTCAGTCTTTTTAGTATAAATTATCAACAATTAATGAGTACAATTCATTTGTTTGCACTAAAAACTGAAATAAATATTTAGTGTGACCTCCTCTTACACTTTAACAACAGCTTTATCTGGCTGTCAAGTTGACCCCTCTACAGTGCGAATAAGCTTCAGGATTGGACCACTTTTTTGAAAGAGGAACATAAATGCTAAAATGCAACAATATTTTTTATTCGTTTTCTGCCCTAAGTTTTTGGTCCAATCGTCGACAATATATAATATATAGTTATTATAACATTGCTAAAACAACACTTATGGTGGCCTAAGACATTTGCATAGTCATTGCATGACAACCTCTGGATTGAATCATGCTCACACCAGGGCCACATTTGTATCTATATTTGCAAAAGCTCAGTACACACTCTGTGTCCGTTAAGGCCGCCATCCAGTTGGGAGTGGAAAACAGAGGTAATTGCATTGGTGGAAGACTAACTGACACCGGGAGATTTGGTACTTTTGGCATTTGGAGGTTGACATTTGGAAGGATGGGCAGACTACTTGTTAAACTCCTGTGATAAAAAGAAAAGACAGACAAGACAGAATGCTGCGGATGAGCAGAAAACAACAGTATGAAGTGAGAAGAAACAGCAATGATGAGCATGACGATTGGTTGACTAACTGCATGGTGAAAAAACATTGTAAATCATAAATCATGATACACAGATAAACACAAAAAGCACCACATTCAAATAATGCTTAGTTACAATACAGTGCAAAAGTCTTAAGCCACCAATAGATTTGCCACTCCATAATACACTTTTCGCTGATCTTTATTCCTATCTTTGTAAGCCTCAGTATATCAATATCTTAGCCTTTTTACCCTGTTTAAATTTAGAAAAAATGTGGTTGGCTGCTGATCTTCAAAAAGTCAGTTCCCGATCAAGCGTCTTCAGAGGTGTCAACTTGGCATCCCTATGAAGCTGCCAGATGCTGCTACTGCTTAAGTGTAAAAGAGGGACAACACTTTATACTTGCCACTTGTTTTCAGTTCCTTAATACAAATTACTGTTACACAAATGCTCTGCATACAGATTATTTTCTAATAAATATTCTGATATAGGCTGATATCTAACTTAATGGTGGCCTAAGACTTTTGCACAGTACTGTACATTCCATGGTAGATCGTTCCACTCACTGGCTCATGGACTGACTCCCACTGTAACAAATATACACGAATGCATGGCCTTCATAAGACCTGTCAGAGCCATGTCATTTTGACATATACAGCTTTTCTGATCTGCTCCTCAGCTTCCCTGCTTCATATAAGCACAGCTTGAAGACACTAAGCTCCTTACTTGACAGGCTCCCAGGATTCCCGTTCAAAGCCCCGGTGAATGGACTGGGCGATGGAGGACTCCATGAGATCCACGTATCTCACCACCAAAGGAGCATACAGATCCTGCAGGTGCTTATGGAACTTCCCATTACACAGATTATCTGGGGAAGAACAGATTGTATAGCCATTGTTATTTCTGTATCGGTTTATGTACATTTTAAAACGTTGAGCTCAGAAAGGAAGCAAACAAAGTTAAACTTTTATTTATTACACCACGCTACTGCTTGATTTCTTTTCTATTTTGCACTACACAGTAATTTACAGAGGAAAGGTTAGATGAGAGATCATCGAGCTAGAGTGCTAACTAGAACTAGAATGAAAAAATTTGATCATATCAGTCCTGTTCTGTCGTCTCTACACTGGTTACCAGTTAAATTTCGCATTAATTATAAAATACTTATTGTAACATATAAAGCTCTACACGGTCTGGCCCCAGATTATCTGAGTGAACCCTTACAATCCTACAATCCAGCTACTTTGCTCACAGGGTGCAGGACTTCTTTCAGTATATAGAATTAAAAAAGTTACAGCAGGGGGAAAAGCTTTCTCAAACTTAGCCCCCCAGCTATGGAATAAACTTCCTACTTTAGTTAGAGATTCAGACACTCGCCAAATTTTTAAAGTCTAGGCTAAAAACATTCTTATTTACTCAGGCTTTTGGTTAGATTTAGACCATGATGCATGGCTCCGGTTGGTTGTGCCTTTTGGCTATGTTAACTTCTGGTTCTCTTCCTTTAGCTAGGCTGCTATAATAGTGCTGCCGGAGTTCTCATGCTGCACATGGCATCAGTAATGGATAATAGACTCTGTACTCCTAACCCATAAGTTTTGTTCTCTTATCTCTCCGAAGAGACGTTCCAGTAGCACACATTTGGATGTTCCTCCACCTCAGCATCACTCTACTGGTCTTCATTAACAGAACCCAGTGCAGTAACTCCCTCTATTACTTAGTCACTAAGACACGATGTGCTTCCAAGGACCTCGCACTGAGGACTGATTTTATGATCTATTTTGTTTTAAAATCTATTTTGTTACTTATTTTGTTCCTAACTTAAATATTAATATTGATTTAAATTGTATTACTTGTATTTAATTTTACTATTACTTTAATCTACTTTTAAGTATTTATTGAATTAACATCTAGGCCACCCATGGAGGTCGGGTCCCCTGTTGAATCTTGGTCCTCCCAAGGTTTCTTCCTTCTACTCTCAGGGAGTTTTTCCTTTCCACTGTCACCCTAGGGTTGCTCAACTTGGGATTGGCCTTTTAAGATAATATAAGATTGTAAAGGTGCTTTGAGACAATGCACCATTGTAAAAAGTGCTATATAAATAGATTTCACTTGACTTGATCTCCCTGATGCTGCAACAGAAGCTCATGATGGTCGATTGAGGTGCCAACATAGGTAGAGAGTGCATATGAGTGTTGTAGCATGTTCTACGCAGGTTTATTATTAGTATTAATCTCTCCAGAGGAGTCCACCAGCTTCAAAAGACTGGTAAATTAGACAAGAACAAATTGGACAGCAGCAGAAATAAGGAAGGGTCTAAACAAGACCTTAATCTTGGTCTAGTTCCACCCAGAGAGGTTTGGTCTCCAATTTAAGTTGTACAAACTCTGCTATGCAAATCTTCACTATGATATATGGGGTATTTTATTTTAACAGCCCACTATCTGATACACTAATCAAGCAGTTTTATTTGTTTTTTATTTAATTCAGTGGCCAAAAATAATGTAAAGGTTTTGTTATTTCCGCCTACTGTACACCCCACCTCCCCCCACACACTGTTTCCCCACCAGATAAGGAAGACACAAGGAGGCTACACATCCCAAATCAATCCATCATCTTTTACCAGCCTTCCCTTCCTCAGGCAATAGTGTCTCTACAGTACTTGGCCAAAACAGAGCAGAGCAGAACACAAGTGGTAGCACACACAAGTGGTAGCACACGTGAAAAATGGAACAGAGAGGTTAAGCTATCGGTTATCAGGCATTTTGAACGGATTATTGACAAAAACCAAGGTCCCACTGTATGAGCAAAATAAATCTCTAAACCCCTTCATCACACATTCAATTCAATTAAAATCAATTTTATTTATATAGTGCTTTTTACAATGGTGCATTGTCTCAAAGCAGCTTTACAATATTACAATATCTTAAATAGCCAATCCCGAGTTGAGCCTAGGGCAACAGTGGAAAGGAAAAACTCCCTGAAAGTGGTAGGAAGAAACCTTGGGAGCACCAAGACTTAACAGGGGATCCGTCCTCCTTGGGTGGCCCAGATATTAATTAAATAAATCCTAAAAGTATATCAAATTATAGCAAGATTAGGTAAATCATTTAAATCAATAACAAATTAATAATACAATTTAAATAAAAAAAAATAAATAAATAAATAAATAAAATATAATAAATAAATAAATAAAAATATCAACTAAATAAAATAAATAAACGAAATTATAAAACAAAATAGATTATGAAATGAGTCCTCAGTGGGAGGTTCTTGGAGGCACATCTTCTCCTAACACATGTGCCCATAATATAGCCTTTGTAAACTGGTTCTTGTTATAGAATATCCTATAATATCATAGTACAATCTCTAGTGAGATCAAATAAGCTCCGACTTCACTCTCATCTTTGCTCTCAGAACACTTTTTGTTCAGTGTCTGATAAATACACATCAGCATCTTCCACCGCCTGGTGCTAACTCTCTTTCTGAACTGAAGGTCAGTGGTGCACAGTAGGTGCCATGTTTGTTTGCCTCATGATTGCATTGTTCCAATTAGCCACTTGAAGCTGCAGCAGTTGTCCACTTGGTTGTGTGTCTGTGAGCGTGTGGCTGGGGCTCCCGGCTCTCGGAATGCTCTGTTTTAGTCCTCATTAGCAGAATGAATGAGGGCCTGCTTTAGCGCCTGTCTGCTGCTAAGGCCATTTCATAGCTAAGTGCTATAGGCAAAGCGTGGTGACCTTCCATGTACAAAGGGCAGCAGTTCAGCATGTGCACATATTTGGTGCCTCTAGAACACCGTCTCTTGATTGCTTAACTGTTATGTGTATTTCCAGCCACAGAAACAGTGAGTTCAGAAATGCATCAAATTGAATTTTCAGCAAAATAATTCAATACTATTTTAATACTAGTTTCTAACTACTAGAATGAACGTCATTCACAAAGTAATGAACGTCATTCACTAGGGGAGCTATAACTTTTGCATAAGACTGTACAGTGGGCCACATGTAAGAATGGTCTTCATAGCAATGAACATGATTTACATATGTCTACATAAAATATATTTGCTCAAGTTTACATAGCCATTCAATTCAGTCATGTTTATTATTCTTGTTTTAAAGATTGGCTTTTTTTAAATAAAAGATTGTGTTTCTGAGCTGTGGTAAGATACAACTTTTTTTTTAATATGAGTGAGCTTATAGACCCCTACGCTTACTCATATAATACAATAATGACTTTATGAGAAGGTGAACAGTAAAAAAAAAACACTATTTTAACATAAACACATTTTTATAAATGTATTATAACTAACAGTATAGCTAATGGATATATAACTAATGAATTTGGATTAAAAAAATCATAGAAGGTTATTGTCCACAGCGAGCTAGCTAATTGTTGAGTGCATCTTTTTGTTGTTTGGTGTTCACTACAATAGCCACCATGTCCTGTCCAAACAAAGCATACACACCAGCATATACAGTTGTCTCCCTTATCCTTTGGTACACAAATTGTGACTGGTATTTCTCTGTCATATTTATATCTACTAAAATATCTGAGCTTTTAATCACAGACATTAAGCACTGAGACTATTGATGATTCACTAAAATACTCATCCCCATTCGAATCTATTGCTGCTTTAAAAAATTCAGAGACTGCAATCTGTGGTTTATTTATCTATATCTGTATATAGTAAGTAAGTTGCTTTGGGGATTTTCAAAGCAACTGTCAATGACCAAATGTAAAATGTACATTAATTTGACAGTAATTTGCAGTGTGGGCAGCACGGGGGTTCGGTGGGTAGCACCGCTTGCCTCACAGCACAAAGGTCCCGGGCTCAATCGCAGGGTGGAGCGGTCTGGGTCCTTTCTGTGTGGAGTCTGCATGTCCTCCCCGTGTCTGCGTGGGTTTACTCCGATAGAAAGACATGCGTGTTAGGTTAATTGGTGTCTCTAAAAAGTGTCCCTTAGTGTGTGACTGTGTGCATGACTGTGCGTGTGTTTGCCCTGCAATGGATTGGCACCCTGTCTAGGGTTATTCCTGCCCATGCACCTAGAGTTGCTGAGTGGGCACCATCTGACTCCATGTGGATTAAGTGGAAGATAAATATATACAAACAAATACAAAACAGATCTTTTCCTCTCTTTCTATTCTCATTTACTGTGTGTCATGTATTATTTAGTATTTAGGGCAGGTTACCAGACAACAAAGTATAAGAATGTCAGCAGGACTAGGGAGTGTGGACAGGGTGTAGTCAAAACCATGGACAGCTCCTAGTTAGGTTTGGTTTATTACTGGTTTGTAAAAGTCTCTGTCTCTTTTCTACCTCAGGATACTGTTCATTTTATTTTTTGTTATTTTGTAATCCTGATTAATGGTCCTGATCAAATTATTTTGATAATATCAGTCAATCCTGCAGTTAGGAAATAGGATATGAAACATCTGATCAAACACAGAATTATTCTTTTAGTTTAAAAAAAAACTGCTCTCAAAGATTTTTTTTTTTGCCTTTGGGATCTTATTAATTTCCTAGCTTTCTGCATTCATTGCATTGCAATCATTAAATCCAATGTATTGGATAAGTACTGCTACTGAGTCCCTACCTGAACCTGATAAACGTGATGTTAAGTATAAGGAAGTTATTTCCCATAAACTCTCTGTTGTGTGGAAAATATAATCAGATATCAGAACAGGCTAAAATGAGAAATGCTTACAGTCGAGACGCAGATAGTCATTGAGCAGCTGAAAGAGCGGAAAGCTATCCCAGCTGTCTGGCGGTTGGACCTCCAATGCTGCGTCCATGTCCACAGCGTAGAGGGAAAGAAACGTCTCGGCATGTTCCACCATTAGATCAGACCACCATGCGAATGCCTGCAGACAGCAAACAAGTGCACGTGTAACAGAAATGATTTTGTGTGCCACACACAGTCCTGGGACTGGCGCATGGCATGACTCTCCACAGATTCTCCATCTATAAAAGGCTTCCAGATCTCACGTTGGAGAAGTGCCTTATTTCAATCAGCCTCCATAAAATCCCTGCAGACAGCTTTGAGATTTAACACAGGCAGTCACAGCTTCAGGCAGGAACTCTCTCGCACACACTCACATGCATTCACTCACACGTCTCTGTTGGCCCGCAGTGAGATCTCTGGAGAGCGAGGGATGTGGAGAAATGTCTGGTTAAAAGAGTGTCACTTGTATGCTTCCTGTCATGCAGGTTAAACACATGCTTCTCTTCTGTGAATTGATGCTATGAAATTCATACGTTCATCCCCTGTTGCTCTCACATACACGCTCGGTGGATGTGAAGCACTACGTGCATGCACCCAGACACGGAGAAAGGCTTGTCACTTAGAAGACTCCCATCATGCAGCGGTTTTAGTCTCCAGCGTTAAGAAAATGATCAACTTTTGTGGTTTTGAACAATTATTTTTCAGCCTAATCTCTATTCACTATAGCATGAGTGATTACCTGTAGTTAGAAAAGAAATGAAAACCTACTGACATTTTTTACATTGACATTAACAAGTGCAGGTGTTAAGTTAAGTCAATACATATTTGAAGTATATAATTTAAAGTACAATCACTATAATTTAAAGCTTATTTACGTGGTGCTCTATGCATCATCTATGATAATATCTTAATTGTTGTTCTGCAACCAAAAAACAGTCAAAAACGTGTCCTGAGTTCAAATATTTACTGCGTCACGTGACTGCGTATGTGCAATGAGAGCATGCAGTGTGTTAACACCACAAATCAAGCTAGCATTCTACCTAAACGTACTTGACTAAAGTTGAAAATGAGTGGAGGAGACAAAATACAGACACCACCAGCCCCACAGTCTACATGATAAGAATAAACCTAACTCCTTTGAAGGGGATTTGGTTTTAAAAACATGGTCACAAGGACGGCTCATTAACAAACTTGTTACACTATCTGAAAAGTAGCCACTGTATAGAATATGGAGATTATAACAAACTTAAGGCCATAACAGGCATAAATCAGCATAAAAGCATATTAGCAAACTTTAGCAGAATCATTTTGCAAAAAAGTGCTGTAAATCAAGAAAAGCAACAGACAGCAAGATAGAAATGCTGCCAACAACTACTGAATACTTTAGACCCAATATTTATACAGCTAAAGAATCATATATTTATAATTATCAGCAATATTTTTTTTCCGGGTTAAATAGTGCCTTACAAAAGGGTGTAACAGTGGTAGTCCAGTACTTGCAATGCAAATATTTTGTTACCTTGTGTTTACTGTTTTATGCATTAACGAAGCAGAACAAAATACAATTTTCCAAAAGCACTATTTACAGTCACAAACCCAATCATGAAAAGCAAAAGATGGCATGGTTTTTAAAAACAACCATTTTTATATCAATACATATTTATATTAGGTTTAGATTTTCTGTTTATTATACTCTTCATTATATTGTATTCTGTTCATATTATCATAAGCTATACAATATTTTATGTTAAATTCGTTATTCGATTTTCTTTAAATTAGGTCTGTTCATTTTTATTTAAGTTAATGTCATTTAATCAAACATTTACACCTTCCATATCTTAAGTATAGTTCCAGTGGCTTGGAGAAAAACATCCCATTTTGAAGATATTCCTGGTTTAAGTTAGTGGCTTGGATTTCATACCCATGAGCCAAAACATTGTGAGCCAAAAATAAGGTTATTATCTTGTTGCAACTATGTATGCCAAGATATGAGACAGGGCGTGAAAGAGTCTAGAGCCAATCGGTATTTGTTGGAACTTCTTTGACTTTTGGGGTACTCCCAGTTAACAGTGGTGAATACTGTTAGGATTCCTACCTTCCCTCGGATCGTTCGGCCGTCCTCGCCGGTCGCCATTACAGAGCTATCGTTGAGGCAGCGTTTATATCCACTGTCTCTAATCATGTCCCGATCCTGAACAGCTGAGCCATACCCTATAAAGGCGTGGTGTTAAGCGTTGTTCGGGGCCGGGTCATCGTGGTTCTACTGGGGTTCCATCTCGGTCCGGTGCGCGCGTTTGACCAATGGTGCCCATGCGCCCAATCGTGTGCCCTAGAGATAGCTGGTGAGATCCGAGGGCTTTTAGAGCCAGAGGATCGGTACGGGCGGGTAACCCCCGGAGGTATTTATTTATGTAGGGGCACTTTTCAGGGTTTTCCCGTTCCGCACCGATTCAGTCCTCGCAGCCTACTTAGCCTCACTTCAGCCGAGTGTTGGCTCTGAATAGGACACTCCCGGTCTGACTTCTTTGTTTTTGGGTTCGCGCTCGCCCCCTGGTGCTTCGGCACCGCTCGCGATCTATTCGCATTCGCGTTTGTCGCGTCCCATCTTTATTTTCGTGCGCTGGCGCTTTGCGCCTGTTGTGTATGATGCACACTCGCGCTATAATGGCGCTTATGGGCTTGTATGTGTGCCCTTTTGGCGCCCGTTCCGCCTTTTCTCCTTCTCCCTCACGCTCCATGCGCGTCAGAGCTCACGCTCGCCCTCTGGCGCTTCGGCGCCCTTTTCCACTCAATACGGCAGCAACTCGGTTTCTGTGTCAAAGGGACGCGGTCCGGTTTTCTCGTGCCCTATTGAGTCGGACTCTAGTCGTGGCTGGCTCGAGGAGTGTCCCGACTAGAGTAACCACCGGGTAAAGACGCAT
>JAVSBV010000074.1:754704-766907 GCA_033117975.1 Parotocinclus spilosoma | reverse complement strand
TATTGTGAAGCTGTTTTGAGACAATACTCTATTGTAAAAGGCGCTATATAAATAAAACTGAATTGAATTGAATTGAATTGAATCCTTACCTCTGCATGATGCTCTTCGTTCTGTTGAAGCACCTCAATGACCAGTTCAGCTAGGCGGAGTGTGTCCTCCAGTTTTTTGGCAGGAGTAACTAAGCGTCCTACGTTCTCTAAAGCACAGGGGTGAAATTGTTAACTGAATAAATGCATGTGTAGCATGCAAAAACACAGGCTTAACTTTCCTTCTAAAGTATATCTGATACTGACACTAAATGTGTGATCTCTGTTCGGACCAAATGCTTAAGAGAATAATTACATTTAAGTGCGTTATCTATTATGAATGCATTACCCACAATAATCCACAAATATTTATTCAAATAGTAACATTGTTTTACAATATTTACAGTTTAAGGTATTATTTTAAATGCATTCAATACACAAATTATCATAGCTATATAGCCTACTGCTTTGTTTTGTCACACACAGACCTAAATTCATTATGGGGTGAATGTAATGAATCAAATTGAATCAGATAAACAAAAATATGTCACAGTCATCATGCAAAATGCTCAGCCCGTGCAGGAACTTATGTTCACTAATCTCTAATAATCAGTCCTTCAGTTGGTGTATATTGATAAAATAAGTTGTTTTGTTGTTTGAGCTCCTGTATATTGTAGAACCCTGTTCTGGATTGTTGCCTAGAGCACAATGTATAATGTTGACACATAGGACATATAGCTTTATGAGAATGGTCCATCCAATAGGATCATGAATATGGTGTTGCAAAGTAAATAGACACTGACAAACACTAAAGGTAATGAGAAATAGTTCATATGAATTATGTTGACTGAGAAGAGGAGTTAAAGGTCATTTTAAATAGCTCTTCGTTTGACTGTACCTGCACTGGGTTTCACCGCAAATGCAGAATACTGACATCTAAGTTGATATTGACCCGAATTACAATCTATATATATTATAAGATATATAACTTTACATAAAGACCATGAGAAATCAGTGGACTGTCCCAGTCCAATGTACAATCTGAAGATGGTGAGAACTTCTCCTACTACTTCTGCTTAATAAAGCTGTTGTTCAAATCATCTGAAGATATACCATCTGCATGCTAGCTTAAGGTTGTTAACAAACGGGTGTGTATTCCAAACAATGTGGAACATGTTAACGTGGGGGTATAACAGCACACTTATGATAAGACAAGACTGACATGTCGTCAGTGTTTTTTGTCTTAAAAAGTTTCCTTTTTAGCGCTGAAGAACATCGAGAACTTAACCTGTCCATATAACAAAAATAAACATCTTTATTGTGCACCATTAAAAACATAATTAGCCCCTTTTGAAGGTTGTGGAGTGCAGACAGAAGTAGAAGATAGGGATGGACATGGTCAGCATCAAACAGGTTGTGGCATTCAAGCTGTAGTTGATTTGTTTTAAATGGCCCAAAGCATGCCAAGAAAACATCGCCACACAATTCCACCAGTCTGGACTGCTGACACAAGGAATGTTTTGACCATTGATTTATGTTGACACCTAATTGTGATCCTACAATCTGGATGCCTTAGCCTTAGCAGAAATTGAGACCAGGCTCCGTTTTCTTTCCAGTCTTTAGCTGTGGTGAGCCTGTGGCCCTTGTAGCCTCAGCTTTCCATTCTTGGTTAACAGTCATTTATATTATTACTTTATTTTGCACCATTGTGAGTGAAGTCTAGAGACTGTTGTGTGTGAAAACTAGTTATATATAAACACTTAAGCCAACAAACCTACATCTACAAGATTTTAATCACTGCACTAATTACCGCATGCTTGGCTAATTCAATAATTGCACAGACAAGTAGCTGTGCATATGTTCATAAGAAAGTACAGTGTCAGTGTGTGTTTCGCTGGGACTATGCATTTTTGTGGTACTTAAAAAAACTCAAATAATGATGAAATCATCCGTCTTCTCAGCCAATCACGAAAACAAAACACAGTCTCCAGACTTTCCATTTAACCCGTTAAACTCTTCACTGCTTCTTCTGCCTGTTAGAGAAATTATATTGGGTTTGAGACTGAAAAGCATAAAGGGTTAAAGTTCAAGTAGGAGGGTGTACATGTTACATTACAATCTAGACCTGCAGAAGAAATGCCTTCTCTTGCCAGATCATATACAGAATGGTGCAAAAAGTATTAGCCAGCATTAGATGTAATGTTTTAGCAGTGGTGTAATGATCATATCTAAAATCTTGTTGATGCTTGAACCCAAAACTTGAATATGTAAAATCTTTTCAAAAAAAAAAGTAAAAAAAATATGTAAAAGCCTTTTCACCTCTAAATACTGTTTCTTATTCCTGATTTTCCGTTTTTTTAATACTGCATACACATTTCCTGTATTTTCAGGTTGTATTCCAATAAAGAGGCTTAGAAATAATAATATATGGCCATTATACCATTGCTAAAACAATGCTGTATCTCATTTCATGCTGGCCTAAGACTTTTGCTCAGTACTGTATTTCACACAAACAGATATATAATTAAGCAGATCAAAGATTTGCTTGTAGCTAGTTAATCAAATAAAATACTTAATTCACAGATGATGCGAATGCCTCTCCCTGTATGGAATCATTCAGTTCTACAGTTCAATGTAGAATTAAATGGTTACCATCTGGACTTAAAATGATTTGGTAAAATGATATTTGAATTATTTTCTATTGCTATAAAACTGGGAGAGCTGTACATGTTAGAGTCAAAAGGAGTCGTTCCCTCTCAGTTCAGCAGCAAACTTAATTAACGTCTCAAGTAATGAAGTGTGAGGGAATCGATCTCCACATGGTGGCAGAATGGCCTGTACCAACAACTGAGACAAGGTGCATCTTTAATGCAGAGATGCAGCACATGGGGACTATAAGGGGGAAGCTGGCATAAGGTGCTCGCAGCATTCCTATGGTGCTTTCACAAGGAAATGTAGCAATGCTGTGAGGCCATTATGCTCTGGAACTGCAGTAGCAATTAGTCAAACAAAAGGCTTCACCTGGATCCTTCTGATCCTTCTGTGATTTCTCAACTACAAAGAGAATAAAAGAGAAGAAAGGGGAGGAAGAGGAATGTCAGCTAGCAGTCCATTTCTGGGAATGAAGGGTAAGAAGGACAGAAAGACAGCCAGACAGAAAGAGAGAGAGAGAGAGAGAGAGAGAGAGAGAGAGAGAGAAATCGATCTGAAGAAATCTTCATCTCACAGTTTGCCTGTGAGATCCCCCAAACACACACCATTCAGTAGTACACAAACAGTGTAGTGATGTAAGACTGACAGTGATACACACAACACTGGGGACACACAATAAAAAGCCATCGAAAGCGACTCAGACAGAACAGTCATGGTTTGACAGACAGACTGCACCTTAATTTTAAATGGCTTATTAGAGACATTATTTCAAGAATTCTGGTCACCCCTGTCTAACAACAAATCATGATATTTGAATTTCTTTAAAATCTTTACAATAGTTAGCTATCACTAGGGAAGGCAAACGGAAATCATGCACTATAAAGTACACAATTGTAAAAAGTTGGATATTCAGTGCTGAAGGTGCATCTAGATCTTTCAGATCTTCTAGTTCGTTTTCGACATCACCTCTGAGCGAGATTCATACAGTACCTGATGTCTGTCGAAAGCTTGTGAGATATGATCATAAGAGCATGGAGATCAAACAGAAGCAAAAGTAAAAATGCATTCGAATCACAGACAGGAAGTCAGTAGTTAAAATAGAAATGAACAGCACTGAGACCCAGGTGAATATGAGAGGCTGATGGAGATTGACAGAGTGGCTTGTGGCTCAAACTGACTCGACCAGGCAGGTGGAACAGTTTTTTTTTTTTTTAAAAAGGCAAGCAGTCTCAAAGCAATAGGATGTTACTGGTTAGGGCTAAAAGGAAGGTGTTGACACTAATGACGGAGAAAAGGGATGGACTGGTGGAGGATGAGGCAGGTACTCACGAATGGTTAAATCCATCACTTGTGACGCCAAGCAGTAGACAGGATGCTCATACATTTCTCTCTTTTTTCCTACAAAAGAGATCCGGGCATGCAAGAGCAGGGGTCAGAGGAGAGAGGAACACTGGATGCATGTGTGTAGGCGATTCTCGGGGTAGAGAGGGGTTCAGAGGGGTAGGTAGAAACTGCCTCTTATAACTGATTTAAAGTAACTGTTCATATTGCTTATAATGCCAGGAAGTGACATGCAATGGTCAGGTTTATTAGAGCGTGTATGAGTATTTATTTATTATCTGTCTCATCATCATCAGTGGGTCTTTGTGGGAGAAGCAAAGTTAGAACAAGATGGGGAGGAAAAAAAGCATACCTGGAGAAAACCCACACGTTTAGCGTAAGGACAGAGAGTTGGAAGGTTGGAATCGAACGTGGGATGTCTGGAGCTCTGAGGCAACCCTGCTTTCTCCACTGTGTTGTGCTTGTCCAGACTGAATTACAGTTAAGATGAGCAGCTGAAGATTCTTACTCAATGGCCCAACATTTAAGCTTAGTTAAGCCAAGACTTAACCACTAAGCCACGCCAACAAAGAATTGTTATTTTTGATTGAAGTCTCCCTTTAAGGTAAATGGTCCTTCTCATCATGGTTGGCATACCAATTTGTAATCTAATATCTATCACATATGCTACCAAAGACAATTTATTGGTAGTCTACCAGCTTGTTCAGTCGTTGCTAGCTAAAGCAAAAGCCTTTTTTTTTTTTTTTTTTTTTTCTTTATCATATTTTAGCAAGGGCTACTATTTCTGGATGAAGAAATGGCAGTTATAAGGTGAGTTCACACCTTATTTTATAGGTCTTAGAACTGTTGAAGAGAGTACCCCCTGAATTTTGAGTTGAATTGAGTCAATTGAGTTTCTATTTTTTTTAAGTAAAAGTTCAGTTTTTTAGTTGAAAATAAAATATAAAATCTATTGCTCCACATACAGTGGGTGAAAAATCAGCTTAAGTATGTCTCTCTTAATATCTTTAATTCATTCAAATGGACAGTCTCTACCCACAGTCAGCAGGGCCTGGTGTTGTGGGGTGAGTGTAAATTTCTCTTAAAGACTGCAGCTACATATGTAATTTTCCCTTAGGCTTACTATTTTACCAGCTAAGTTAAGATTCAGCAATAAAGATTTCTAAATTCAGCAATCTGAGTAAACAGTTCTTTTAGTGTTAGTTATTCACCTAGCATTACCCTTTGTTTCTCAGCCAGGTGTGCTTTATCGGTCTGTTAGGCCAGACTTTTTTTTATTGCTTGTCCCTCGGATGTCCCTACTTAAGAAGGGAGAGGGAGGAAAAAAAAAAATCTTTATTTTTCAGCAGTTTTCAATTTCAATACAAGGAAGCAAAAAGAAATAAAAATACATTTTTATTTTAAAATAAAATTGATTTAACCTACAATTAAATTAAAGTGAATCTGGAAAAAAATAAATGAACAGAAAAATACCGTTGGCTCCCCACCGGAGGGCGGAAAAAGCTAAAAAAAAATATATATATATATATATATTTTTTTTTTTATTTTTTATTTCAACCATTAGTCCTGCAGTGGATCCGAGAAATACCAAAAAAAAACAAATTTTTTTTGTATTCTTCAAATATGATCGTCAAGGGATCCGCGAAACAAGCAATAAAAAAAGTCTGGCCTTATCTGGCATGGTCAGTGAAGGTTATGAACATGTATAAAAAAAGCACTTTGGTCCTGTCAATTGAACTCATGTTAGCCAGCAGTTAAATCCATGGCTTGAAATTGGGAGCAATTATCAACATGGTTTGAAAACCTGTCAATTTTATATTGTTACTTAACTATAATTACAATTTCCTGTTAGAAATCTCGTAAGATCATTTTATTTCAGCTGGGTGTAAGGAGAAATATGTGAAAATCTACACATGTGGATTGCTATATGACTAATTGGCTAATTTGTACATTTTGAGTATAGAACATTTGACAGAGTTATCAGTTAATCAGTTAGCTTCAGTTAGGAACTAGAGCTGCTGTGATGGCTCATGTCTATAAAAAAACATGAAGCACACATAACTTACACTGTGGATTGTCTTTGGGATTACCACAAGGAAAGAGACTGAAATAAGCAGCAGAGCCAATAATCAAGAGGGAAAAAAAACAAAGATAAGAAGGAAAACGAAAGAGACAGATAAGAGCAGAATTGAATCCAAGTTAAAGAGGATCAGCAAGTTGCTTTGAAATAATGAACAGAAAGACAGCTTTTAGATAGAGGAAGAAAACAGAAATACATGTTAAAAAAAACGTTACATTGCCTGGAAATCTAGAGAGGTCTCCCAACAGAGGGCAACGAGGGGGACAGGAGGTCAAAAAAAAGACGGAATGCATTTTTACTTATACCACGGCGTGGACAAAAAGTAAAAATCACCATAGCAACAGTCAACAGTTAAATATTTACTAAATACTTTCAATACAGTTTAGAAGCACGATTAGCCAGCTACCTAGCATCGGCAGTGAAGAACTTTTGTGGAAACAAAACTTAATCCACTCAAAATACGTGCTTAGTTAGCAAGCTAACAAGTGTGAGCATCCAACCGGCCAAGGCTTGGCAATCTTTCAAAATGTATGAATGAGTTACTGTTTCAACTAGCAAAGCAGTGCTGGGGGTATTAATCAAACGTTTTACAAAGCAAACCTGTCAATATAGTTTATGTTAGCCAGCAAGCTAGCCTTAGCAGTAACTGTATGAATTAATTTCTCTAAACACCTCATGTTAGCTGCATTGCATCGAGCCTGTCAATTGAAAATGCATTATGTTGACTCAGAGACTGTATCCGAGATCCTGTCAGGTCAGCAAGCTAGCAGTAAATATACAAAGACTTAAAAATATTTCAAATTTTATACCAAGTAGCTAGCATTAATTATTTAATGCTAACCGTAGGTTTTCCAGTTTAAACAGTATGACTGTGTACCAAAAAATCCTTTAGCAAATATGTCAGTTTTGCTTATATCATCCAGGATGCTATGGTTAGCATGGAAAGGTCAGTGTAGACAGAATAAAATACTGGCAACCTTCCAGGGTACTGTCTAAATCCAGTGATGTAAAGTGTCATGTAATGAATTAGCTACATGTAATGTATTTTGTGTACAGTCAAGACTCATACAGCATCAGGTTCAGTGTACACATCGATCAACATGTGTCCATATTACACAACATCATGTCAGCTTTGCTTCTCTATCTCAAACGGAAAAGCCTCGCATTAGTGCCTTCTGGAAAATAAGGGACTTGTGCTGTTTGTTACCTTCCACTTTAGCATACTCAGAAAGGCGCTGGTAGTTGACCAATGCTGCCTGCTCCAGACACTTCCGGATCACAGCCTTCACCTCGCTCTGCAGCACCGGTGTTACAATGTCCTTCATCAATACCTGGCAACCCACAAACACCCAAATGCATTACTCACTTAATAAAAGCTTATATTCACTGCAATCTGATGACAACTGACCCTCTCCAGAAGAGACAGTGTTGCCTTCAGGGCTCCCTCTGGCCGTCCAAATGGAAAGCAGTACCTGAAGAACAGGGAATTTTCACAGCATGATAAATTAGATTTATTTATTAAAAGCTTAACCACAAGTAATAATAACAATAATAATATTATTATTAATAATAATAATTTTTAAATGCGTAGATGTGAAAATGCTGACATGTTAAACATTGCTTTATGTAATTAATAAAAATATATTATTACTTTTATTATTATTATTTATACATTTATTAAATGCTACATTACTAAATTATAAGTAAATGAAATAAATTATAGTAAAAATAAATAACAAATAAAAACAACAATAACAATAATAAAATATATTATGTGAAATCAATAGTAAATATTAGTTTTCCTGATAGTAATTTGTATTTCCACTATTTGTAACAACAACAGTAATAACAATAAAAATGATATAAATGCATTATCATAAAGTTTAATAATTATAATTAATGTTATTAATATAAAGTTATTATAAGTTTAAATATGTATCCAATAATTATGTTTACCAAATATATTATTATTATTATTATTATTATTATTATTATTATTATTATTATTATTATGCAATTAATATTAGTATTATTAATCATATTGCATTGTTACTCCACTACTACTACTACTATTAAATTATAATAAAGATGTAAAGGAACAGTGTTTGCTCATACAATAGTAATTATTATTTCTAAGCATATTGTTGTCTTACAATGTTATAAACATTGCTGTTGATTATAATAATAAGAAGAATAAATGTTAATTGAATACTGATGAATTGCACGTAGAGGTAATGGTAGTGTAATTATATATTATATATAATAATTATATATTATAATCTTTTTTATATCAATACTTTTATAACAAATAATAGCAATGTGTAATGTACAACTGCATAAAAATAAGTTTTCTTGAAATAATAGTATTATATGTAAGCATGTATACATGTTTATTTTAAATCATGCATGATTGACTTCTTCATTTCTTCGTACCTGAAGTGTGTGATCTGGTTTTCCAGCAGCACTCGCAATCGCTCCTTAATCTCCTCAAAGTGCTCGCGCTCCTCTACTGTAACAGTGCCAATTCCATCAGGCCTGCAGCAACATGTGTAGACACACACACACACACACCAAGTCACACACATGTTAGCATTGCTGCTCTGCTGGCTAAGGTTAGTGAGGTCACAGACATTTACACGGGGTCACATGTAGGGTTGCACAGTCAACAAAAACACATGAATTTACCACTAGTGTATAAATAGCTTCCTCTCCAGGTGTGTGTGAGACTCTGTGGGGGGTGTAATTGTGTGTATGTGAGGGGTCAGGTGATCAAAGTAACTGCACATCTATTTCATTTTAGGCTGTGCTGGTGCCAGTGTGTGTTTATACTCCCACCATTACCCTCCTTTCTTAGTTTGTACTGGCGTCATTCCTTTGCCTTTCAGAACCCCTGCAGGACCAAGCACACCCTCGCCCCAACACAACAGGTCCGAGTTCAACAACTACTTTCATCAGTAATCTTCACCACACCACCATTACATTTCTGTTTTTTCTTTTTACATGTACTGTATTGTCTGAAACCACTGACTTAACCACTGACTTACTTCTCATTGTATTCCACGTAAAGGCTGTGTTAAGTAATCGGTAATTGTATAGGATTGTAATTTTGTTGGTAATGTTGTTGCTAATAATCAATGTATTTGTGGTTGTATAAAAATCAGCGGTGCAGCCTTGCTGCTAGAAAACGTTGGAAACTCCTTTGGCTCAGAGGTAAGAGCAAGCTACTGGAATCAGCAGTTCCTGAAGACCTGGGTAGCCACATGTTACACTGGGTAGTCCTGTGGTAGACCTCTTTTCAGGATTCCCCAAATGACCAGGATAAAAGGCAGTAAGCGCAGAGGTCTAAGATGCTTTTTTCAGCACCACATTGATCTAGGTTTGAGTGTTGATGGTGCCATCAAGCTGAGTCAGGCATCTCATATAGGCATGATTGGCTGTGCCTGAGGGAGGACAATCCAGTCAGGAATCATTCCCCAGCATTGCGCTACTCACCCTTGCCGGCCTTAAGATGGACAGGCATACTGTACAGGGAACTTTTACAGAGTGCAGCTTAGCATTTAAGAGGCAAATAACAGCATGTGGCATGAGTTTTTACAAAGCTAAACAAAGCGACTGCAGTAACTGCGGTCAATAACGAAACCTTCTGTGCGCCAGTGTGTTGACACAGATGATCTGAGTGAATCCATCATGTCTGACGTATGCATTTCCGTCTCACACATCACACATCACAGCTTCATACTCGTCAACATGTTTTGAGAACTGTTTGGAGCATGATGAGTAACCAACCCCAGAAACACCCCTCACCCAACCCATACAGCGGTGGACCCCCTATCTGCTGTGACAGCCACGGCCCCTCTGCACCTCCAGCCGCTCTTTAGAGGACTGATGAGGAATATGTCAGGTCTCTTGCTCTTCAGGCTCGTGTCACAGACACTCTGCTCACATGTGTGTGTTTTCTGCCCTCTCTGTCAAAAAGCATGAAGAGCCAGCCTGTGTGGACATGTTGAAGCCTGTGCAGGTGACATACGTCAGCTCGGCGTGCGCATCCAATACGTGTGTACGACAATGAAGCGCTGCCTAAAAAGGACTCCATTTGGAATTCATTAATCCGTTTCACACTAATTAACCTTTTTCCTCCTTCTGCTGGTGAACAGTCTGCGCTACCATTATCAGAACCCTACATGCCATCATGCATATTCAAAGCCAAAATGCTAATCAGACAGTTATTAAATATGGTAATCCAGATATGGAAATGAGGAAATAGTGTCATATCCTGCAACACTACACTCTTACCATCTGTAGTGCACCAGAACGTGGTGTGTGTGTTACCACCGGTTGGCCTACACTTCCAGGACTGAGGGTCAGGTCTGTAGGGGATGTAAAACTATGGTTTAGGGTGGAAGGGGCGGAGAACAACACCGGGCATGGAGGGAGGACAGGACACTCGCACCGCTTTGCCTCCAGGTCAACACTGACAGGATGACAGATTGTCTTTCTTTCTCTCTCTGACTTGGAGCTACACGTGTCTTCCTGTCTGAGCTGATCATAACGGGACGGACAGCCAACTTCAACTCCATCAACCTCTGTCACACGCGCACACACATGGAAGTGACCAACCTCGGCTTTATCATGTGCTAGACTGACAGGTCATAACCTTTCTACACGGCCAACCACCCACAGAGATGTATTTCTGTAAAGACACACATGGGTCAAAATGCTGCTCCCGTCTGTTACTTTTACGTTTTACTGATTCAAATGTTACATAGGTTACATAAGAGAAATAAACAAAATAACAATGACAAATTAATAACAAAAATATTATAAGCGCTGTTTAATTTAAGATCAAATAAGAGCTGATAATATATAACGTCCATCCGAAACCATTTGTGCTATTAAGAGTTTGTCCAGCATTGCTGTTTTTGTCAGCTTTCACATTGCTTATTTTAAGAGGGCTTTCCACCAGATTTTGTAACATGACTGTGAGACCGTGGGAGCCCTCACTGATGGAGCTAAAGTCAGCAATCTGTGCAAGCCTGACCAGTTTTCCATTTAAGTTTTTTCCATGTTTTAATCCCCATTTTCTCAGGTTAGGGTGGCAGCAAGACTGAGCTGCTTAACGCTCCTGAAAACATGTCACTTCGCTATCTTGTCATCCATTACACTCTAAAATGTGTCCAGCTAATGTCTTCTCTACAACATGGAGAGAATTCCTTCCTTATTCATTCCTTTCCAAGGAAGCATCTCATATGGCTTCCCCCAAATGGTATTTTAAGACGGTGACTAAAGCCTTTTTATCCAGCATCAAACAAGTGAAGACATTATTTATTATTATGCTTTGTTATTGTTTGTGGGTTTATCTACATCAGCTCTTAACAGACTTTTAGATGGGGCTGTTGGCCATTTGTGCTAACCTGGAATAACATCGACCAATATAAATACAAAGCACTTCTGTAACTCATTCTGGATCTAAATGCTGTAAATGTAAATGCCCTGACGTTACACCACAACAGGATAAAGGTCACAAAGACTAGACAAAGGGGATCAGGTTCTACCTAATAATTCAAACCTTTATTTCATTGGCTCTCACCTTCTCATCTCTGCAGCCACCTTGGACTTAAAGTCCCTCTTCCACCTGAGCTCCATGATTCTGAGCTCTTTTTTAGAATGGACTGGAGTATCAGTAGGGATGGGATATAAAGCACTGAGCAGTTCAGCCTCACACATTGGCCATTTCAGCAACTCACACACTCTCTGACTTTTTTATACACACACATACACACAGACATACAAATGCACACACAAACACACACACAAACATGCACGCTCGGCAGGATTGTGAAAGCATGAGGTCAGTTGAGAAACAAAAGAGAAAATATATGAAGCATGCAAGATGTAGTCAAATGCAAAAGTACACTGGGCTTATAAACATTAAACAACTACAATAAAATAGTTATAAATATAGATTTTAAAAGAAGGCAGACCACATGTTTTAATATGTTACACATATAATATAACAATAAGTTGATGATGATGATATTAACCGTACAGTCGCAGCCGACTCTCGGTCACTTGATGGATCATCGATCTCCACACATTTCTGTCCT
>JAVSBV010000074.1:736126-754604 GCA_033117975.1 Parotocinclus spilosoma | reverse complement strand
GCGGAGTACCCAGAGTAAACCCACGCAGACACGGGGAGGACATGCAGACTCCACACAGAAAGGACCCAAGCCGCTACACCCTGGGATTGAACCCGGGACTTTCTTGTTGTGAGGCAGCGGTGCTACCCACCGAACCACCGTGCTGTCCTAACAATAAGTTAGGACAGTATAAATACAAATAAAAGAGAATTGCAATGGGACTTACATGTACTTTGAGTTTTATTCCACTGTAGACAGTATGAACCCAATATATGTAATTGTCTAGAGTGTTCTGGACATAACATAATAAGGACCTTGACTGCCAGATTGCTATTGCAACAAGATTCCAGATTGCAACAAGTCCAAAAGTTTTACACATCACTACGGCATGGCTGCGGAAGCATGTTTTCAGAAAGAATGGGACAAAATAACACATGAAGCACATCGCTTGGTATCTTTTGCCATTCCCAATAGACATTCACAACAAGTAAAAAGCAGGAATGGACATATTTTATCAAATAAAATGAAGTTTTATTTATAAAATGGCTAGATAAAAACATGTAATGTCTTGGGCCCATGCTGTTCACAAAGGAAAATAAAAGTTGAAATAAAATAGAGAAATATTCTCCACACTGTCCCAACTTTTTGTGATTTTGGGTTCCATACCCCTTTATTACACTTAATTAATACGTATATTTACTTAAATTAGATTAAATAAAACAGGATTAAATGAAACCAGTGCTTTGAGAATTATTTAATGAAAATCTGAACGGTTTTCAAAGAAAAGTGGTTGTTCTGTCATATTGGGAATGAGAAATGAGGGTCAGGGTGGATGTAAAGTCAAAGTGTGCTGTTTTGATCTAGAAGAAATAGTCAAAATATGAACGAGTAGTACTAGTACTTGTACTAGTAGTACTAATACTAACAGACTAAGCTAAGCTAAACACTAAGCTAGACAGACAGGATAGCGAGCTAACATGCTATAAATAGATGAAGAGCTAACATATACACATAAACCAAGACTGGACAAACTGTGAGTGAAACAAAAGACACCAGGAGCAAAGACAGACAAACAGCATGATAGTGACAAGACCAGACAACAAAGTGAACACCAGGAGGGGTTGATAAAGCGAGGAAAGGAACAGATGAGGAGAGGTAGCTATAACTGAGCATCCAGCTGTGGAACGGGAAAAGGGTCAAATGGGAACTAAACTGTACGAAGGCTACACTATCCTGACAGTTTCATATTATTAAATTAGAAAATATGAGAGACAATCATGTACTAACATGCAAATGAATAATGGACACTATAAAGGAATGCATCTATGTAGGATTTGTTGTGTTTGTAAACTATGGAATTGAAATATATAATTTCTTAATCAAATATTAAATGCTAGCATGAGGGCACCATTGGCCAAATGACCAGTCTTTGTCGATTTTCTAAACAAAACCACAGCAGGCAACAATAAAATAAAATATAAACTACCTAAATATTACATTTCTGCAACATATTGGAAAAAAGAGACATATCATTTGGGTTGTGCAAAAATATAAGCACCGTTCCACATAAATACTTTTAATATAGATATTTAGATAATATTGAAATGTATAGCATTTAGCACAACTTGTAACTAATACAGTCTAACAGCGTACTGTCCAAGCAGCCAATCACTTTATTTATAAAGTGCTTTTTACAATTGTCTTAAAGCAGCTTAACAATATTATGGCCAATCTGGGGTATCACGGTGGCTCGGTGTGTGGTGCCGCTGCCTCACAGCAAGAAGGTCCCGGGTTCAATCCCAGGGTGGAGCGGCCTGGGTCCTTTCTGTGTGAAGTCTACATGTCCTCCCCATGTCTGTGTGGTTTTACGCTGGGTACTCCAGCTTTCCTCCCACAATCCAAAGACATGCCTGTTAGGTTAATTGGTGTCTCTAAAGTGGCCCTTAGTGTGTGACTATGTGTGTATGATGGACTTGCACCCCACCTAGGGTTGTTCCTACCCTGCCCTGGGCAGCACGTCCCACGACCCCGTGTGGATTAAGTGGAAGATATTGAATGAATGAATAAGGCCCAAATTGAACAAGCTCAGGGTGACAGTGGAAAGGAAAAACTCCCTAAACGCTGTAAGGAAGAAACCTTAGAAAGACCAAGACTGAAAAAGGGACCCATCCTCCTTGGATGGCTTAGATGTAAATTGTAAAAATGTCTAATAATTACATTTGTAGTAATAGCAATACTAAGTAAATAAGAACATATAACAAATAAAAATGCCCAGATTTTTTCTACTGTTGTCTAATAATATTTGGACGTGTTTGTGTGTCCAGTTGGACGGTAGGCCAGCTAATTTAATTAAAATTAGGAGTAATTTCTTTAAGAGGCACTTTTATGCTTTATGCTTTGTAGAACACAAAGTAAATGAGCAGAAATGGACAGAACAGAAGCGTGAATATGTTTCTTAATAAAGAGGAACTACCTGTTGCCATGCACATGTGAAGCGCAAAAGGCGAAGCTGTAGTGAAGCAGCGTGGGGTCTATCATTGCTCCATTCTCAGCCCTTTGCAACAAGCTATTCAGATAGCACAGGTGCCTATGACAACCCCGTACACCATTCCTGGCACAGTACTCATCCAGTACAAACACCTGACCTGGACTAAACCAACCCTGCAGAAAAACACAGAAGGAAGGCACAGAGTGTTCTAGTTTGCTAACACTACCAGCGATTATGGTGGTACATATATAAACCTTATTTAATGTGGCATGACCATATATGGGCACAATCAAAGGTTATATTTCCATATATGAATTTGTGACATGATTATAGCAAATAGAAATGAAACATCATGTTGTAATAAATCGGAATGAGCATGTACCAGGCAGGAATAGGAATCGTTTAGCCTGTGGTCCAGTGTGAGGCGCTGTACCATCTCAAAGAGCGAGGCATGGTCAAAGTTGCAGGGGTTTGCAGAGATAAATTCATCCATCCCATGTTTCTGGGCACGGTCAGCATCTGCGGTAAAATGTTTGAGAAGAGAAAACTTAACTTCACAAACAAAACCGTTTACCAAAGGCAGCACTGGTGTGGTGAGATATGCAAGGTACAATACAAACTTGTCAAGTTGTGCTTCAATACATATCAAGCAGTAAAAACAAGCAGTTTTTTCAATCTAGTTTGCCTTTATTAATTAGTGTTAGCATTAAAGATTGGAAATATGAATGTGGATCCCGTCCAGTCAGTTAGCATAGCTTGCTAGTGTTAAATGCAATGGGTATGAAAACAACAAAAAAAATCCTCTCAGAAATTATTTCAAATTATCGTACAATTGCTACCTGGAATGTATTTGCAATAATTATTATTCAACTGACTTTCTTTCCATGAATCCCTTACATTACAATAAGGCAGCTGTCTGGCTAACATTAGCAGTCTAAATTATGAGCAAACTAGAGCTAGCAGAATATGATCATTTATGTATGACGTACAAATTCTTGCATAAATCCTTAGGTTAGCTAATATTAGATAGACAGCTAGAAAAACTTTTAAAAATGATCAACTGATGTTTTAGCCAGCTTTGACAATGCCTAGCATTAGATGCAAAACATTATCCATTGTTTACAGTGTAGATTATGAACACTCATTCATATTGCTTACGATTTCATTAAGGAATGATGTCATTTAAGCTTGTTAACTGTCTGGCTAATGTCACTGCTGGACAGGTTTGCAGGAGAGTGGAAAGCTAGCTTGCATCATTGTGGGGGGCGTGGGGATTAAGAGACACCAATTAACCCAAAGTATGACATTGCACTATGGGAGGAAACTGAAGTGCCATGAGGACACGTGGCGACACAACATCCCTTGGAACACAAAGTACCAGCTTGCACATAAATAGTTAACAAACGATACTAATAACCTGAATAATATGGATCAAAAAAGGATCATTTTGAAAATCACTGTTGTGTACAAGTATCTGAATTCTTATAAATAATAAAGACATTGTGTTAAAGACAAGAAACCTAATTTCATTCAAATCAAATACATGATAGCAAAATGCAATCAACCACAGTTAAAACCATGAACTTGGTGTGATCAAGGCAACGGCATTCAAAAATCCTCCTAAAATCCAGCCAGCGTAGCTCGTGTGTGTTCGCGAAACTCTATTTATTTATAAATTTATAACTTCTTACACACGTATTACTGCTTTACATAAGCAATGAAATATTAGCTAACATTAACAGAGGAGATTATGGCAATTTGTTTTTCTTAAAATGCTCTTAGAAATCCTGTAGCATTTGGTGATCAGCTAGCTGGCTAACATTGGTTGTAAAGTCAATTCTGAGCCAGGGTCAGACTTCACAGACATTATGGACTGAATCGAACTAATTAAACTGAAAAAATATATATTTTCAAAAACCACAGTCACACCTCACTGCTATAATTAAACTATAATATTAGATTTACTGCAGTAACGTTTTCACGCTGCCAAAAGTCGGTTTCCACAGGATATCCAGTCTGTCTATTCATGGCTAATAATCCTGCCTGGTCCTATAGATGCATCGTTAGTCCACTACTTTCATAATCTGGCTATCCCAAATAGTCCTCTCTCCCTTCTGAGCACTTCTAGTATACACACCCTCTTCCACCTTCATTCAGGAGGCTGCTCACAGGCCTTAGACCCCCCTAGAGTTGGTGTAATTAAAGCAACCCCGTGCCACTAGCCTGCATTGGAGGAACGGGTCAGCCCAGTGCCCTCCTGCTCATGCAGTCATTGTCCATTAAGGGGACTAAATAAATCCAACAACACATTTTCACTTTCCTCCTCGGTTAGTGGGCTTAGGTATTACATCAGGGCCTGGGCAAATAAGCAGAGCCGGTAGCTTAATCCAGCCTCCGCTTGGGGGGCTATTCTCATTCTAATGCTGTGTTTCAGATGAAGCTTAAGGACTATGCTGCGGGCCGGTGCCCATTCAGATCCAGTGGCCTACTGAGTGGCCACACTTTGCATCTGAATGCAGGAACAAGGCTTAACCCTCACCTGTGTTTAAGAGCTATGCACCAGCAACGTATCGCTTATTTCTCCTTGGTGTCATAACAGTGCAACGAAGTGCTTCTGATGAACCTGGCTGACACCTTTTCCTGGTATTACGGACATGTACATATGCCCACAAAATGTCCAGTTTCTCAAATTGTCTAGGCTCTCCTTGCACACTAAATCAAAATTCCCAAATGAAGTTTGATTGTCATATTTATCACAGAAACAGGACCACACTATTATTGCTGGCAGACTGACCATCACCAATCAAACAAATACATGTTTTTTTGTGTGGGGGATATATTCTTGTCAAACGTTGTATCCCTTAATGCCAACTAAGCATTGTTTAAACACCAGAGTTGTTGCAGACCATGTCCATCCCTTTATGACCTCATTGTACCATGGGACATGGAGGAAATGTGCCATGTCACAAAGAAATAATATAATAATAATCAAAAAACTAATCTAAAACTGGTTTCATGAATGTACCAATGAGTTGCACTGTATTCAAGTGACCTTCCCAGTCACCAGAACTCAACCCAATAGAGCACCTTGGCGATGTGGTGGAACCAGAGATTCACATCATGGATGTGCAGCTGACAAATCTGCAGCAGCTGTGTAAAACTATAATGTCAGCATAGACCTAAATCTCAGGTGAATGTTTCCAGCACCTAGGTTAATTTATTCCAGTAAGAATTACAGCAGTTCTAATGGCAACTATTTAATAAAGTGGCCAGTGAGCATATATACACTGTATGTGTATACTGTATATATAACATAACATTGTATATTGAAGTAAATATATAATTAATAATTCAGTAATCATGTAATAGCATCTTCCCATATTTATTTGTATTTTATCTGATATATGTAGGCCACTTTTAGCACATAGGCTGGAACAAAGACTCCAGTGTTGCATACATTTGATTCAGAATCAGAAAGGTGACATTGTGTCCCTCTCATATGTCTAAGTATGAGCTTGGTGTGACATTAGAGGAGGGCAGCCCGGCTCTGGACAATAACACACAATGACACTAGTTTAGCCATGGACATTCAAGCCATAACTGAACTGACAATGATTGATGGACTTCTCTTCATTTATAGAACCTTTCTCCAGAAGTCTGTGGTACTCCAGCTATTTAGTGCTTGAGTTTTTCTTTTCAGATCAACTGACCCCTTCATGAGCTGACACTGAAGATGATGGGGGACCAAGATGTGGCCTACAGGCGCTTCTGTATGAGTGAGGGACAGAGGAAAGATTGAGAGAAAGCTGAGAGTGACAGCACAGTGCTTCTAAATTAATTCCCTTTTGAACCTGGGTTCTTATGGGCTGATTGGCCCACATCAGCCTACAAAACACTAATTCAGTGGTTGTGTCTATAAATAAAACAGCCCTGACTGAATTCAACACTTAAATCTGCCATTTGCTTTTAATTCTTGAATTGCTGTGGGATGCTTACGTAGGTTACTGATCATTTTAGGTCTAGCTCATTTTACTATGTACAGTTTATCTGCATATTATAATTTTTTGTCATAGAGCAACATCTGTTTTACTCATGTTTTTACATTTACAGTTTGGTTACTGACAACCCAAGTAGACAATCCATAAGCCATACTTAAATGCTAAGGTATACCCTACAGTATAAAATACAGTATACAGTGAGGAAAATAAGTATTTGATATACTGATATACTTATATATATATATAAAAGAAAATATATATATTATAATAAATATAAATATAATAAATAAAATATAATATATATATAGATATAAAAGAAAATTTTAATAAATAATACACAGTTGTCAGAACAGGAGGAATGAATGTATGCTTGATAGAAATACACTGCTCACAAAATTTATAGGATATTTCATTATGGGATATTTAATTTGAAAAATTTGAAAAAAAATTAGTTTTGTGAGCAGAATAAAAAAAAACATTAGAGAAAACTGCATGATTAATAAAAAAAAAAAAAAATCACAAAAAATAACAGACAGACAAAACACAAAATACAGCAGTTGTAAGAATTACAGAAAGAATCAATCAGCATTTGCAATATGCAAAATAAAATCAATAAGAAGAGAAAATAGATTTGCCTGATGAAAAAAATGAAATTAAAGAAGAAAAAAATAAGACAAACTAAGACAGAAACATACTTGTGGTAAAAAAGAAAGAAAAGATGTAGCTTGTAAAAGAATACATAAAGACTATATTCTTTACTGTTTTACAAGTGTGTATTTCATTTTTTCCTAGATCCTTGAAATGCACAAAATGACAAAAGCACAGGAGGAAAGAATTGGAAAAAAGAAAATAGAAAAAGAATGAATACATGCTTCAAAAACTAAGCTAAAAATAAATGATGGTGAAAAATGTTATAATAAAGACAAAGAAAAGCATGCAAATGTCTAAGTAAATCATTGCAAAACAAGACAGAAGTAAAAACATCCAGGAAGAAATGAATTAAATAAAGCAAAACACTTTTAGAAAGCGCAGAAAAAGACATTAATTAGAAACAAAGAAAAACATTTTTAATGAATTAAAATGATGTAAGTTTAAAATAATTTGGAAATTATGTTAATAAACTATTTATCAAATGAATAAAACTGTGCTAACCAAAAATGTTAAATTCAAAATGTGGTAAATTCACAAATAATATATTTAAGATTTTTTTTTTTATGAAGATGGCTAGCTTGATTTGACATTGAGGAGAGAACAACAGTGTGAATGAGCAAGTAGCTATTTGCTAACATTTCACTGATAGCTTCCAGAAATGATCAGGTTGCAAACACACTGTTTAATTCATGGGGCGTCACTGTTGACACAGTAATTACCAGCTGTTGAAAGGCTCTGAACGCACCCCTGCTCCAGCCAAGCCAGTTACAGCAATAAATCAACAACTTCACTGGCTGAAGAGAAATGGCTGTAATTAAAACATCAGTGTTTCCTTCAGCTTTAGAGCTGGAGCGATGCAGCAGAGATCTGATGCTGGTTTACATTATTACATAACAATCAGTTGACCAAACAAAAATGTGCTTTGATAGCGGAATTACTTTTCTTAAATGCAAATATGTGTTAAGAGAAATGCACAATCATCCAAATGTATGCATTTCAGCATTTAATCATGAATATAGTCTCATGATGATTTAAAAAACTGATGTATGAGTTATATGAGTCATAACCAATAACAGACAGACATGCATTTGAAAACAGTTTCAAGAATCATAGAAAGTAAGAATCAAAAGAAAAAGAAAAAAAAAGAGAGCAAAGAGATTTTGCAGATTTGACAGAGGAAAAACTGAAAAGATAATAGTTGCACAGTTGAAAAAAAGAACCAAAAAAACAAAAAAATGTTGCAATACAAACAGATAATAATAATAATAATAATAATAATAATAATAATAATAATAAAATGAAATGTATATAGCAGCCTTTAATTCAGCTCAAGGTCGCTTTACAGAGGTTAAAAATCTAAATACAACCAAAACAAATGAAACTATGAGAAGTGAGCAGGGAAAAATGGATTTATAAAAAGACTATGAAGATTTGGAGGGAGAGAGTTATAGAGGTAGAGGGCAGCATGACTGAAGGAGGACCCTCCCATAGTGGGCAGTCTGACTCCGGGCCCCTCCAGCAGATTTGCACCTGTGGATTTGAGAGAGCGAGTGGGGGTGTGGTGTTTGAGTAGTAAGGACAAATAACTAAGGTAAGGTTTAAGATATTGTATCGAATGCACTGTGTGATCGGGAGCCAGTGAAGCTGAGCCAGAACAGGAGTGACGTGGGGCATGTGGGATGGGAGTCTATATAGAAGTGAGTTGCAGTAGTCGAGGCTGGAGGTGACTAGTGCAGTAGTTAAGCTTTAAGTTAAGGAGAAGTAAATGTGAATTGTTGATAGAATGTGATAGAAGGCACTAAGATTTAGAAAATGAGGAAATGTGTTCTTCAAAGTACAGAGTAAAGACAAAGAGAACTCCAAGATTGTGTGATCAATTAGAGGGACAAACGGACAGAAAAATATTTTTTTCAAAAGGGAAAAAAGAGCTGTAAAACAGAAAGGAGGACAAAAAAACGTAAAGAAAAAGAAGCAAAGACCACCGCAATAAAAACAAGATAGGTTAAAACTAAAACAAAAAGAACGAAAGAAAGAAATAGATAAAGAAAGAAAGAAAGAAAGAAAGAAAGAAAGAATTGTAGTTAAGCAGAGAGAAATTGTGTGATAAAAATCAAACTAGTTTAAGAAGGTAATGTATAAAACTGAATTACAAAAAGAAAAAAGAAAAAAAGAAGACAAAGAACTTGAAAATAAATTTCACTAAGAAAAGGAAAGAACGAAATGAAACTGAAAGAAACACACATGTTGAATAGAAATCAGTATTAACAACAAATGTTTTTGTTATAAATATGAATCATTTGGGGCATTTACATTCCTCTATACTGATATACACTAATACAGTGCATGTCTTTTAACACAATTATTATCGTCTATCCCTATTATTTATGTGTGTGTGTGTGTGTTTGTGTGTGTGTGTGTACTCACAAAACTGGGAGATTGGTGCATCCAGCTGAGGTGCTGTCCCCCCTTTAGCATTGAGTTTTTGGACCTGTGTTGGTGGGATGGGTTTGTGTGACTGGCCCGTGGCTCTGTACATGGCCTGAACCCACAGGATTCGGTCCTGTTCATCATCGCTGGCAAAGATCACAGTGTCCCCTTCCTTTACGGCATTAAAAAAAGTCCTGCCCCCATCCAAACCTGCACCAATGAACACACACATTATTAATATAAAAACTGTCATCCAGAGGTGTAACAATAAAAAAAACACAGCAGAGAGAAAAAAGTTCAGACAGAACAGCTACTATTAGGTTCATTAAGACTTAAATAACTAAGGCTAACATATTTCTGAAAAAGAAGATCTAAAAACAGGACTAAAAAAGAACATGTTTAAACTGAATGTATGTATAAAAAAAACAATAGTATAATAGTATTTAGAAATATTGAAATAAACAAAAACAATCCAAGAAGCGACTTCAGAAACTTCAGGGCTTTCTCCACCCCTCCCCATTTATCCGAGCTTGGGATCGGCATGCAGCTGTTTCCAGTTACACAGCTGGGATGTTTTGCATACGCAAGTCAATGACAATTTGGAGACGCCAATTAACCTAACACGCATGTATTTGGACTGTGGGAGGAAACCGGAGTACCCGGAGTAAACCCAGCAGACACGGGGAGGACCCAAGCCACTCCACCCTGGGACTGAACCTGGAACCTTCTTATTGTGAGGTAGCGGTGCTACCCACCAAGCCACCGTGCTGTCCAGTTAAGTAAAATAATGATGAGAAAAACAAAAAACAAAAAGAAAAAAACAAATATAAACTAGCCAAAAAGGAAAGGATGAATAAAAGAAAAAATACACACAGAAAGACATTTAAAAAAAAAACAGAAAGACATTTAAAAAAATACACACAGAAAGACATTTAAAAAAATACACACAGAAAGACATTTAAAAAAATACACACAGAAAGAAATTAAAATAAATACACACAGAAAGAAATAAAAAAAATACACACAGAAAGAAATTTAAAAAAATACACACAGAAAGACATTTAAAAAATACACACAGAAAGACATTTTTAAAAATACACACAGAAAGACATTTAAAAAATACACACAGAAAGACATTTTAAAGAAATAGAAAAACAAAGTAAAATGGAAAGATCAAGGAAAAAAGAAACATAAAATTGAAATAAAGAACAGTGCGATATAAAGCAGGTTATTCATACATTTTAAAAACTATTAATTTTTAAATGAAAAAAAGCCCACAAAAAAGTATTCAAAAAAAGTATTTGAAATATTCCTTATATTTAAAAATAATGTGAAATTAGCAAACAACATAAATAAAACAATAACTGTAGAATAAGCCAAATAAATGAATATAAAGAAAATAATCAAATAAACTTTTCTAAAGAAATAAATAAACAAAATAAAAGTCAGAGAGAAAAATAAATTTAGGAAAGCAAAGGATAAGTTAAGAAAAACAAAAAAAAAACCAAACCGAATGCATGCAGAAAGCATGACCTGCCCATGTGAACTGGTTCTAATAAATGGCTTGAAATATTCATGTCTCATGTTTAATGGTTAATGTGCTCATAATGAATACAGATCAGGTTTAATATCATAAGTAAAGAGTGATTTGGTGCAATTAATAAAATAAACTCTGAATGAATTTACCTGACTTTGTTGTTTTAATGGTAACAGACTAACTAGATTTGTTACTACGCTACAACAGGGTCTTTTTTTCAGGTTTATTCCTATTCAAGGTCACAGAAGCTGTATAACCCTATCGCCAGAAAAGATATGGTGCAGGTGCCACTTGCATTTTCTTTTATGTAATTTAACTGATGCCCTTATCCAGAGCAACTTGCAATTAACACATTCTTACAATCCAAGCTTGTGGGTTATAGGTGAAGGCCTTGTTCAAAGTCCCAACAATGGCAGCTCAGATCTTCTGATCCAAATTCCATTACCTGTATGTACCACTAGACCACCACAGTCCCTCCCTCAGACACAGTCAAACAGCTAGAGGGCTCTGCCAGGACTCAAGCCTGGGGCACTGGCGGCTATGACATAATTTAGAAATCGCTAGCATCGCTAGAATATGTTAACAAGAATACCTGGCTGAGGATCGGTGTAGTCCACAGTGTATCCGTCCAACTGGAGCAGCTCCACAGGCTCGGCCTTCTTCTCCCTGTAGCTGCACATGGCGAAGGTGTACTGACTGACCTGGGGACAGGTCCATCATCCAGTTAGTAAGTAAAAACACTCTAATTGAAGGATAACACTTTAAGGATATTTTTATGGACACTGTGCCACCTGCTTTTACAGAACATAAGGTATAATTCAACAAGGCATTGTGAGCCTACTTTTCGGATTTCTTGACCTTTGATAAAAGCATAAATTCTCCCGGAGATCCCAAAAATCCTCCCATGAATCGCTGATCTGCTTTTGCTGTGGCTAAGTGGCCACTTGTGGCTTCTTTTTTTTGCAGTAAATGGAAATGTTAAAATAACCGGTGGTCCAATTAACCGGAATCGACTGTATTACAAACGACACAGAAGATCAGCTATAAGAAACAGAGACTCACCAAGCAAGCGTGAACCAGTTTATATAGTTAAAATTGAGACATAATATACAGGTAGTGGAGGGACAAACAAAGGGTTACTGTATACAACAGGACAGACACATACACTTACAAACACATTTACAGCTTTCTACAAATAAATAGTGGTCACATCAGCCGAGGTATAACAGTCTGTAGTCCAAATTTGAGCTAACAAGAAAGTAAGCAAATAACCGGCAATTTAATTACACATTCACCTACACAGGATTCCCACCTAAACTCACACCTCTGCTGTAGATCTGCAGCATTAATTGAATGTTGAGGTGAATAGTTGTTGAAGGCCAACAAGACTGCAGTTATGAGACAGATTTTTATTTCTGTTTATCATTTATTATAATTTTTTAAGACCTTGGTGGAACTCCAAGTGAATGGACCTCCTATGATTGTATGGTCATTAAACAGTACATACCTATAGATTGGCAAGACCACTAACTGACCTATTTTTAGAGTAGAAAAAATGCAGACTGCCTGGAGGAAACCAAGCAAATATGGGGGAAAAAACAAGTAACAAGGTGCCACCACAGTCTACTTAAACTTTTTTGCCATATCAGGGTCATTTCTAACATATCAACCACTCTGGTAACTCCTGAAAGTGGTGTCTCTCAGTATGCTTGAACTGACAATTTGATGCCACTCTTGGTTTGCCTTCTGGCTTTAAAACCACCCCAGCGATGAGCAGAGATTAAACAAAAAGTCCCCTGTACCCCGTGCTCAGCTCACCTGCTGTCAAACTGATGGTTAAAGGATTTTAAACGACCTTTCCTCTCTGATTAGCCTGGTATGCTGCACCGTTGTTGTGAGTGCACTATAAATTGCATTTTGCGTGGGAGAAACAAAGAGAGTGATTGTGACTCAGCTCCAATCGATCAGAATTGCTGGCTGGGTCTGGCCACAAGAAATGCCCGTGGTCACTCACAGACATTTATATATTCATAGGCTTGAGACTGAGCGAACAGGCCAGAATGTTATGAAGAGATGAAGAGACAGAGGAAGATGGACAGACTGGGCAGAAAGAGGGGGTGGTAAGACAGCCAGCTGTTCTGCAGTGTAGCCTCCAGACTGTGGAATAATTAGACTTCAGTTTGCATCATAAATATTTGCTTTGCGCCTTCAGTTCAGCCAGAGCGTCACCGGGTGCTCAGGCTACCCAGGAATAGAAACATAGACAGCTGAAAATGTGTGTAACCCTTTCTAGAAGAGGAACAATAAAATGAATAATTAGCAATTAGTAATTAGTAATAATTGGATAAGGAAGTATAGCCTAGATCTAAATGACAATATTCCTGCAACTGGTAGCTAAAACTGTTACTGATACTGTAACTGTTACAATTTCCCATACCAGAACTTTATGCTGCATTTATCTTCCATTTGGAACCTATGCCAGGAAAAACTGAACACCATGTGGCAATTCCCCCACCTCAGGCCAGCACAAACACTTTCAATTATAGCATTTAGCAGATGCCCCTATCTGAAGAAACTTACAATTGAATTGAACAGTAGAAGGTTAAGGGTTTTGCTCAAGAAGCCAACGGTGGTAGCTTGGTGGAGCAGTGGTAGCTTGGTGGAACAAGGACTGTGGTGGCATAACATTTAAGCTACTGGACTACTGACCAAAAGATATGGCATCCAAATGCCATGTCTGCCAAATCTGAAACTCTTGGGTCCTTGAGCAGGGACCTTAACGGACAGTTTCTTGGACTATGATACTATATTAATTGTAAGTGTGCTGAATGTTGGAACACAGAACCTTCTCAGTTTAATCAGTTAGCCATCATGACCTACCACAATCACTGAAAATCAGAAACAATGTAGAATAGCCAGTCCACCAACTGACCGGTTGTCGTGTATAACTGGGGTACCTGGTAAAAACCATGGCTAAAATCTGAAAATTATAGGACCTCATAATTTATCCTTAAACTCAATGGCATCAAAACTACCCATGGTTCCACCATGCTGCCCATATTATTTTAATCATTAAACTGCTCCGAATGAGAAAACCACACATTTCTTCAAATACAGCATTTATGAGTTGTCCATACTCATAGTGATTTTTAGGCTAGCAGTTATAGGGTTAAGAACACAAGTTTCAAATATTTGAATGAATGGCCCAGTGCCTTAACCGGTGGCCCAAATATAACCAAGCACACTTGTATTCCAATAGCTGCATGGCAGCCCTAAGATTAAGACTTATTCTACTACAAAACTATTAATTATTTCATGTTCTTATCTGCTTACTCACACTCACACCTTAGGGCCACTTTAGCATAGTCAATTAACCTAAAGCACACCTTTGGACTGCGGCCCCACCTGGGATAAATAAACAGTACCCACCAAGGCACCATGCTGCCAGCAAATAATTTCTCATGAAAACTGCAATAAATGAAACATCAAAAAACACTGAACCACCAGTAAAATGAACTATGAAATTTTAATGACTATTTTCTCAAATATTAGCTCATTAATTGCCCATCTCAGTGCAATTCACTGCAACAACCATGCCAAAGCCAATCAAGCAGGACCTGTAACTGATCCAGCCAAGCCTGTAATTAACCACTTATGAATAATTTAGTGATGAACAGCCAGCCCTGACCTGGAATAAACAGCCCAGAGTAACAGCAGGGCTACTAATGTGGAATCACTGCCAATTTCAGTCAAAGGACAGTGTGGAGATTGACTCGACTGTAGTACAGGCCTGAGGTCTGAGTCATTTCAGTTCACCAACAAGTAAGAGAAAAGTGTGTCTTCAGTACTTGTCATTCCCAGAAAAAAAGGTATGTCCCCTATACCAGTCAGTCCCAGTTAATAAGGTAGTGCGTCTTGGTGAAAACGGTGTGTCTTCTGTACCAATCTGTCCTAGATAAGGATCTGCTATCTCTATACCTGCCTACTCTTGGAGCATCCCGTCTGTAACTTCATTCAATAGGTTTGTACTATGTAGCTGTCAGTCTCAGTCAAGGGGGTGTGGTTTATGTACCTGGTAATCCCAGTAAAGAAGCTATATCCTCAGCATCTGCCTATCTCAGTAAAGGAGGTGAGTATTTTCTGTACCAGTCAGTCTTAGAAGAGGAGGCATAACCTCAGTACATGTCAGTCTCGATGAAGGAGGTGGATCTCTGGTACTTATTAGTTATAACACATGACTTGTGTCCCTTTACAGTCCAGTTGAAGGAGCCCTATCCTCTGTATCTGACATTTCCTGTGAACATGAATGCATGTAATCTGTCTCAGCCAGTCCTAGTAAAGGAGGCATGACGTCAGTATCTGCCATTGCTCCTATACCTCTATATCTGGTGGAGTCTCCCAAGTTGAAAACATATGTCTTGGAGAATGTTGAACCAAAAATGATTCCAAAACCAAATGACCAAACAAATACTGCTTTCTGTAGTTGCTAGAGCAATCCCACGCATGTGGGCGCATTTAGATACCATGCTGAAAAAAAGAAATGTAACAGATGGAGTGACACACGTTTGCCAGAACCCTTATGCAAGACAAATCACGACAAACCACAAGACACAACAGAAAGAAAAAGTAAAATAGAGATGTGTGAAACCAAACAAAACAAACTACACAGGACCACAAAAAGCACATTCTGGCTTCTCTTGTGTATGCACTAGGATGCTCAGAAGCACAAACAGCGTGTCTTGGAAGGTTTTTACTTGTGTCGAAACACATGAAAATACACACAAATAAACAATGGCAGTAGCTTGTCATTTCTTGAACTTGTAGCTCAGAGCATGTGGCAGGCAGATGCGTGTTTGCATGCTTGTCACAAACCCTTCCCTGACAGATCCTTGCTCTTAGACACGACGCCACAGTTCACCAGCAGCCCAGTTTACAGCACCAGTAAGGACAGAGACACAGATAAACATGCCAATAAGTTCATCTATTAATGCATGCATAATAATTGGAAATTACTCAAATAATGACATCATAATTAAACGCCGTTTGAAGACCCATTTATTCTGCACTTACCTCAACTAATCCCCCCACCCTCGTCTTTCTATCTATTAAAAAAACACACACAAAAATACACCCAACACAACCTGTACAGTTCCAGAAGTGTATTCTTGTTTATATTCCTGATTATTAAGAATGGATTGTGTTACTGATGTCTTAAAGCACTTTTGTAAGTTGCTGTAAATGTAAATAATACACAGACACACACATACAGTATACACAGAACAAGTCTTCACACACGTTCTTTTTAAAAATATTTTTGGCATTGTAGATTAATAGTAAACACATCCAACCTATGAAGAAATACATATGGAATTATTTAGTAAACAAAAAATATTAAAAACTATTGAATGTATATAGTTTAGATTCTTCAAAGTAAGCATCCTTGCTAAGATGTCAACACCTAGAATAGCTTTGAGTTGTTCAGACGTTCCGCTGCTATTTTTTTTTTTTTTTTAATTTCTTGCCCTGTTAATATGTTTGAGAACATCAGTTGTGTTGTGAAAATGTGGAATTGGTATATAATGAATTTAAGTAACGTTCTAATCCAGATCATGGAAAGAACTACTCAACTAAGTAAAGAAAAACAACAGTTCATCATTACTTTAGGAAATAAATGTCAGTTAATCTGAAAAATTCATATCAAGAACATTGAATGTTTCCTCAAGTGCAGTCTTAAAGACCATCAAACGTTATGATGAAGCCGGCTGTCATCAAGACCACTCGAGAAAGGAAGACCAAAAGTGACCTCTGTTAGGATAAGTTAATCATCAGAGAAACTGCAAGTTAACATCATCCCAGATAAGAGTTCAAGAGTTCATACAAAAATCAACTGTTCAGAAAAGACTGTGTGAATTTGGCCTTTTTTAGCTGCAAAGAAGCCACATCAAAGAAAGAAACAACAAGAGAAAGAGAATGTCTTGTGCCAAGGACCAAAGGGAATTGTAAGACACAGAAAAGGTAAGGGGATGGTTCCTACATGTGTAGCTCCCACTGTGAAGTATGGAGGAGGATGTGTGCTTGGTTGGGTACCTCAGCAGCTACAGACCCTTTCAGTTCTGTTACATATGCTCAGGTGAAACCTATTATCATCTGTGAAATGCACAGGGTGCAAGTCTATCAATTATGATGTTCTATGGCAAATGCTCATAGAGTTCTCCATTGCTGGGCAGTGAGTTCTGGGCCCACTACAGGTATTTTGGCCCTCAGGCCACCCTCATGAAGTCTGTTCCTGATTGTTTGGTCAAACACATTCACACCAGTTCTCTGCTGGAAGTCATTTTGTAGGGCTCTGACAGTGCTCATCCTGTTTCTCCTTGCACAAAGGAGCAGATACTGGTCCTGCTGAGGGGTTAAGGACCTTCTACTGCCTGTCTCCTGGAATCTCCTTCATACTGTAAAGAAAGTGCTGAGAGAAACGGCAAAGCTTTTGGCAATGGTACATACTGAGGTGTCATCCTGCATGATTTGGACAATGTGTGCAACCTCTGTAGGGTCCAGGTACCGCACCATGGTACTAGTAGTGGCAGTGACCATGGACAATTGCAAAACTAGTGACAAATCAGCCAAAAAAGACAAAATATTTTTTCTGAATACCCCCCCCTCCAACAGCAGTGACAAACACATTGTTGAATTATTCTGAATTTCTGACCAATGACCAATTATGACACTTCAAATCTTAATATTTGGACATTTTAGGTTTGGCTCTTAAAAATAATAAATGCAAGTTACCCTGACATCATTACCCTGCCCATTTATTTGGGCTTGGGACCAGTACTAGCAGTATACACCCAGCAGCTGGTCTTTCTGTAAGCATGCCGCTCAACATCCACATTGCCATCACCAATTGGGCAGTCACAGAGGCTGCCACTTATAGGTTAATATAATTGTAGTAATATAGGATAACGATTCAATTAAAAAAAATGATAATAATAAAAGCTGCAAACTGGCAAATTCTAAAAATTAACAAAACCTCCACAGAAACTTTCCGGCTAGACATCATATGGACAACTGACTGTGCATAAGGGACGGCATGCCGGGTGGGGACAAGTGCACAACAGAGACACTTACCTTGCTTTGTAATTAAGGAGTAATGATATTCCATTTTTCATTGTGAGAGTACAGTTTTATTATTATAATTGATTTATCCATATACAGTCAATTCCGGTTAATGGGACCACATCGGGACACGATCGTTTTGGTACTAATAACCGGCTGGTCCAATTAAAAGAACACGCCCTATGTTACAAGACAAGACATGCTATGCAACATATTAAATGTTTATTAAACCTTTATTGTACGATTTACATGTATAGAGAACGTACAAACAAGAACTACTGTTAC
>JAVSBV010000074.1:714127-730450 GCA_033117975.1 Parotocinclus spilosoma | reverse complement strand
TTCAAACATATATATATATATATATGCATGCGTGTGTGTCTGTGTGTGCATGCGTGTGTGTGTGCGTGCATGTATATATGCGTGTGCGTGCATGCGTATATACACACACAAAATAAGCTTTATTTAGGATTAGTGCCCTAAAACAATGACCTAGAAACACAAAAATTCTCTCAGTTGCTACTGGTGACAAGTGGACCCAAATCCAAATGAAATGTTTTTTTTCCCCATTTAAACCTATTAGAAGTAAAACCATCATGTTAAAGTGATCACTTTCTCTTTGGACCACATTTGTCATTTCAGCAGGAGACAGTACTTATGAATATGAGAGTTTTAATGTTCCTGGCTCATTGTTTCAGAACATTAAATCATGTTAAGCTTTTCACTTGTAATAGGTTTCAATTCAAAGTTGAGTCACTTTGTATAAGGCCATCAGAATCCACAGAACATTTACATAAGCATAGGAAATTAGACAGATTGGACCAATGACAGAGGCAGAAAGCAGTTCCAAAACCTGCAAATTCAGTGGTTTAGCGGTGGGGTTTCCCTGGCTCTGTTTGGACACTGCTATAAAGTTCACACCTTCTGTTGTAGATCTGGAAGCACAAATTCAACTCAATATTAGTAACAGTATTAGTAGCAAGACAGTAATTCAATGGCCATCATTCTGTACATGATTATTTGTAACAAAAGCCACTCCAGCCCATCCAGTGAGCAACGGAATGTAATAATCATTTAAAGTTAATTAATGCTCGTTACCTTTAACAGCTGAGGTCTTAAAATGTATTCAAAATTATAATAGGCAAAAAAATCTGTCTCTTTCCTCTGGACATTGCGGCCGGATTGAAAATGTCAAAGACACCGTACAGGGCTGCTCAAATATTACCATATTTTACTTAATAATGTTATAGATTCATTGCTTATTAATTGCTTATTTATGTACATGACTGTACTTTCAGTAATTCATTTTCATAAATTATAAAAGGTTCTGAGTCACAACTACGCCCTTTCTGCGCTCCGGTTCCCAGTACACTTCACTCCCACCACGTCATATACTCCACCGCTGATTATGCACTTCATTTGTTATTATCACAGAGTTCATTTGAAGGCCGCATTTTTATTATTTCTGCACGTTGTCACCGAGCATTTCCCGATCCGATTCTGACTGGTCGTCCTGTGTTTGAACCCTGTGCTGTTTCTGACTCAGTTAACTCGGACAGACATCCTGGTTAATCCTACCATGAACTGTTTAGATGCTTGGTTTTGTGTCTAATAACGTCTTCCCACGGCTTTTTGGATCTGATCTCCAATTTCTGCCAGTCATAACATTTAACTTAAGATTTTAGACACAGTGACTTTAGGGAGCACTCAGACCGGTGGTGTGCAGTTCACAGTAAAGTTACCACAGAAATTTAAGCTTGTTTTTAATTTGTTTCACATAACTGACCAACGAAAATTAACAAATCCAACAAGTACAACTGTTCAGCAAAGTAATTTATTATGTATAAAGTGCACCAGGGGAGCCAAAACATTTAAACAAACACAACGTTATTACCAGTCCATTATCCTTATTGGCAGATAAAGTCCATCCTTCACTACTTTGCCAGAAATGCTTTATTACTTATAAATTTGGTTGATGTTGATTTATTACAAGTGTACCTAACTTAGCATGTGCATAGACGGTGACATTTGTTTATGAATGACAAATAGCACCTATTTGTCCTATTTTGATTAGTACCCCTGTCAGTCAGATATGCGTCCTGTAGCAGCATTGAATGTGTTTTTGATTTGACTTTATTTCATGAAAGATGTAACATACACTCTATAGTATTTTACATACACCTGTGTGTTGCCCCTTTGCTGAAGGACTAGAAGGCCCTGACTGCACACAACTGGGTCAGTGATGTCTCTGATACTGAAAGTATTGTGCCCCACAAAAAGACTATCTGTCAATTTTGGTTCACTTTTATAGAATGCAATGTGGACATTAAGTGGTGCATTAAAAGTGCTATGCTAAACAGGTTAGGAGTTCTAAGGGCGCAAATTGTGATCATTTAAAAGCCTTCAAATGTATGTGAAACTTTTGATGGTTGCTAAGACCCTGGGCAAGATCCACAGGGCAGGCAGGGGGGATTTCAGGAGCTCTAGCACCACCCTGCTGTGTTTTTTGTTTGTTTGTTTGATTTTTGCTGTTTCTCGGGTTTTTGCGTAACTTTTACATTTAAAAATCCCCAAATTTATAAGAAAATATATTAAACATATTAGTTCTAACAATAATGGAATGTCATAAATGATCAAATATTAGGATTTACAGTAAATAGCTGTAGTATCTACTCAACACTACAATAGAGTATTTACTCAGCGGATGAATGCTCACCAAAACCGAGAAGTAACACTAGAGCATCAGCCGCCTGAGTCGCTACTTACCGACATGACAAGTTTTTATCAGCGGTTTTGTGTTCGCTGTTTGTGAAAGTTTCATTACAGACTGAATTCATTCAAACCCTACGATGCCATCAAACGTTCTGCAACTTCTACCGCTAAAATAGTGTAGAAATACTTACACAAATATAGCGTCCCTACTTCACGGATTTTCGTTTATCGCGAGTGGTCCTGGAACGTAACCCCCACCATAAACGAGGGAACACTGTATATACTTATATGTACTGCAGGTTTTCCTTATTACTTTACGTCATACATCACGCACTGCCGACTTCCTCATCAGTGGGCCCGAGAGTCTTGTACAGTGTAACGTGCCTGGGGAAAATTCCAAATCTCAGAGTAGAGTTTCTGCTGTCTAATATTCATACAAAACGGGGAGTACATGTATTTGTACTGTCCCTCTATAATATGCGGCTGTTTGAGTGCTTACCTAGCACCTTCTTCCTCTACCCAGTATGACTGCGGCTGTCAAAGTGGAGAAGATGCACCTGAAGCCAGAGAACCCTTACTCAAAGGCTGCCCATGCGCCTGCTTCCTCCTCATCCTCCTCTTCCTGCAGTACTGTGAGCTCCTCACCCTCCAAGCCAGGCCTTAATAGCCCCTCTGTACCAAAGCCTCAGCTGCTGGCCCCAAGCCACATCCCCAATGGAAAGGGCCACCTGTCCCACGCAGACAAGAAGCAGGACAGCAGCGCCAATGCCAGTAGCAAACGAATAAACAGGAGACAGCTAGGTGAGACTGTTTCCTGCTTACTTCCATAAATAAACGTACATGTAGCTAATGACTGGTGCTAATAACGATTTCATTACCCCACCAGAACGGGAGTTTAGTGCTGATATCCACTGTGGTGTGATGGATATTGGAGCACGTAAGCCATGCACAAGATCCTTAACATGCAAGGTTAGTGCTGCACAAGCAGACGTTTTGGGACGTTGTATTTGTGAAGTCTATCCAAAACATGGGTAGATAATAATAAGATGACCATTACCCTGTAAAAGCCTGAATGAATCTTTTCTGGAGTAGACACATTCCTTAAGCCAGAGGAGGGCGGTGCCCGGGCGGAGGAAGCGTTTCGACATCCTGCTGGCCGAGCACAAGAGTCGAGCACGGGAGAAAGAGCTGCAACAGCAGCAGCACAGGGCAGAGCCAATGCAGCAAACCCCACCCCCTCTCAGGGAGCTCCACCCACCGCCTCACCACAGCAACAACCCCGTCGCTAGCACCACCGAAGCCACCAAGCCTTTCACGCTGAGCAAAGCCAAACCCCACAATCCTGTGCTTCCACGGTGAGTCGTCAGCTTCCTTTACTTTTGTTTTAATTCGCTTTTTTTTGTTGTTGTTTTTGTTTTGTGTTTGAAATATACTCAATAAAAAAAAAAGGGGGGCGGCACGGTGGCTCGGTGGCCTCACAGCGAGAAGGTCCCAGGTTTAATCTGTGTGGAGCGGCTTGTGTCCTTTCTGTGTGGAGTTTGCATGTCCTCCTTGACAGTTTGCATTGACTTGTGTGTAGATAACTGGTTCTGATATAACCTTGTGTATACATTATACCCTTGTGTGTGTTGCTGAAATGCAACACTGATAGCCATAGTGACGTAAAAACACTTCTAATAATCTTTTTAAAATTAATTCTTCGAGGTGTGCAATATTGTGACTGTCGAAAATGATAATTAGATGATACTTTGCATCCCTTAAAATGTACATTGCACAAGCTAGACTTACTAGATTTTTTTAACCTTACTAGAATGTTAATTGTTGCTTATTAACGACATTTATGGAAATAACACTGAAGGAAAAGTAACAGTGAGGAAACGGGTATTTCATTTAAACTGAATCAAGAAAGAGGTGATTACAGATGAAGAAATTAGTTTGTTGACTTTAACGACAACACATTTACAACATAGTTTGCCGTCATTTCAGCAGCATCTGCCTGAAAGCCAGAAAGCCAGCTTGCGAGTCAGGGTGTCATGTCTAGCAATTAAATGTAATGACTTAGACCGCAAGGCTGGTGGTGTCTATATTTTGCCTGGCACATCTTGTTCATTCCTTTTTAACCTCTGTCGTGTGTTTTTGGTGGAATATTAGCTGCCTAATGTCTCAGTGTGCATGTGCAGAAATCGGTCCTTCCTGGTGTGTGACAATCGAGTGACTTCCTTGATAAAGGCAAGCTTGCTCGTTGTTATAGCAGCAATTTAAATGATTGTACTCGATACATATTGCACACGCCCCGTATACATGATGTGAACAGTGATTATTGTTGTTTGTCTAATGTCTCTGGGTATCGTGTCGTAATGCCATGCTGTTCAGGGTACATGCTTATCTGTGCCCTCTGAGTTCTAAACCCCAGACCCCTCCATGACCCTAAGAACTGTAAGAGGGGTTTATATGTGGGGGGGGGGAATAATGCTGTATTAATTCATTTTGTGTTTCTCTCACTGTGGTCTGAGCAGTGTAGGGGACCCCGCTGCACCCCCTGATCTGACCCTGCACTCGACTTCCACTCCCGACGGCGCGGCATGTCCCTCTAGCGACGAGGAAGAGAACGAGGAGCGAGACGAGAGCTTGGATAAATTGGACTGCCATTATTCAGGTTACCATCCACAACCGGCTGCTGTAAGTACATTATGTCTCCTCACAATTAAAAGCTGTGCAAATACAGTAGCCATGAACAGGAGCTAACAAATTACATTAGTCTGTAACATTACGTCAGTCACTGAAAGAAGCTGTAAATTTGCATAGATCCAACTGAGAAGCTGTAAAATTACATTAGTCACCATTGGAAGCTGGAGAATTGAATTAGTTAGTGATGGGAGTTGTAGAATTGCAATAATCTTCATTTTAAGCTCTAGAATAATGTCAGCCACTACGAGAAGCTGTAGAATGATATTAACCACTAAGAAGCTAGTTGCTAAGAGGAGCTGAGAAATTAAAGGGTAATAGAAGGTGTAGAATTGTACAAGTCTCTAATTGAAGCTCTATATAGAAGGTGTAGAATTGTACTAGCCTCCAATTGAAGCTCTATATAGGTGTAGAATTGTACTAGCCTCAAATTGAAGCTCTATATAGAAGGTGTAGAATTGTACAAGTCTTTAATTGAAGCTCTATATAGAAGGTGTAGAATTGTACTAGCCTCAAATTGAAGCTCTATATAGAAGGTGTAGAATTGTACTAGCCTCCAATTGAAGCTCTATATAGAAGGTATAAAATTGTACAAGTCTCTAATTGAAGCGCTATATAGAAGGTGTAGAATTGTACAAGTCTTTAATTGAAGCTCTATATAGAAGGTGTAGAATTGTACTAGTCTCCAATTGAAGCTCTATATAGAAGGTGTAGAATTGTACTAGTCTTTAATTGAAGCTCTATCTAGAAGGTATAAAATTGTACTAGTCTCTAATTGAAGCTCTATATAGAAGGTGTAGAATTGTACTAGTCTCTAATTGAAGCTCTATATGAGCTATAGAATTGTACTTGTCTCTACAGCTTCAATTAGAGTTATGTTAGGCATAAATTAAGCTGCAACATTGCATTAGTCACTTTTAGTTCTTGTAGATTGAGTTTAGTTATTAACAGGAAATGTAGAATTGCAGTAAAAATTGAGAATTATGGTAATCATTAATAATAACTATAGAATTACATCAGTCACTAGTAAAAGCTGTAGAATTAAATCAGTCAGTAATGGAAGCAGATTTCTTGCTACCTGAATTGGAACTGTTATAAAGCATTGGCATAAGTTCCCCTGTGTTCCACCAGTTCTGCACTTTTGGAAGCCGACTGTTCGGGAGATACTGTTACTCCTTTGACCGGCGCTGGGATCGAGTACGATGCACTCTGGCGGTCATGATGGACAAACACGTTAACTCATTAATGTGGAAGTGAGTGATAACATTTGTTGTACACATTTTCCAAAGCCAGGGAATCACCTATTGCTGTAAAAAAAGATCAGATATTTGATGATTTGTGCCAATACTTTGTCCCAGCATGTGTGGTTTAGGGATGATGATAGGTTTACCAGCATGTGTGGGTCGAGGGTGCCAATTCTTTTTCCTGATCTGATCCAGGGCTGGAATTCCATTCAAGTCACAATTATGTCCAAGCCCTTTCCTCTGGGGCTAGGTGCTATAGCCCTGTGTCCCTTAGCAAGTGCAAATACTTTTTCATTCATGTGCTTAGGGAAGCCAGTTTATTATACATATGGTGTTTGGTTTTCAATTCTCAGGAAAATCCCACTGGCACTGGAGAACTCCTCCTTGTCGATGGTGACGTCGTCTCATCGGTCAAGCACAAATTCGCTCTCTTCCTCGAGCTTCCTCAGCCCATCCCCTCCACCGCCTTATAGCCAATCACATGACAGCAAGCCTGCGCTATCGTACGGGACGACCCTGAACGCCAGAGTTACATCGCAGAGGGCTGGAGAGCAGATCAGCTACAGCGGCGGCCCGTCCAGACAAGTGTCTTCGTCCTCACCCCAGATGCCTTCAGCTCACTCGTCCTCGCTGCCCTCCACACCCGGCTCCAGCAAACCCGCCAAATCCCGCTCGGGAGCTAAGTACTTCCGGGTCAGGGAGCCTTCGGCAGGTGCGCTAGCTAGCTCCAGTGCTAACAGTAACAGTGGTAGTATGAGCATGAGTGCTAACAGTAGCATGATCGGCCCTGGTTCAGCTAAAAAGCGGAAGAACAGCTCAGTGCCGAAATACGGCGTAGAGTCCTCGCCTCCTTCCTCGTTTAAGAAGAACTGCGCGCTGAATTCGGGCACCTCAGGGAGCAGCTTCCACACCACGCTAAACTCCGCACTGCCGTCGGCGGCTTTCTCCTCGTCCTCTCACAGCACGAGTGCAAACTGCCCGCCGGGTCGCGCCAACTCGCTGAGCGTGCGTCAGGAAGCGGCCGAGCCGATCAAGCGCATGAGCGTGGTGATGAACCGCAGTGACTCGACGCTCTCTCTTGGTCCGTTCGTCCACCAGAGTGGAGAGCCAGACGTCAGAATGGACGCTAAGAAGAGAAAGAGCTCATCGGCTACCAGCGGCCTCACTAGCAAAGCTAGCTGCACAGGTAATGGCTACACTCACTGATTTGCTAGCATGTTTTACTGGATGCTCCCTCTCCTATCAGACGGAAGGATCAGCCATGCCAAAGATGCACCATCTCCTCATAGACTTAATACATTTAGATGTTTTATTATATAATGTTAATTATGATTATTGCCCAAATGAGGATGGGTTTCCCATCTGAGTCCGGTTCCTCTCAAGGTTTCTTCCTTAGTCTCAGGGAGTTTTTCCTTGCCCCTGTCGCCATTGGCTTGCTCATTAGGGACAAATATAATTCAGTTGGTACACTTGTTTATATATTAATTTAAAGCTGCTTTGTGACAGCAATATGTCTATTGTAAAAAGCCCTACACAAATAAAATTGAATTGAATTTAATTGGTTTACTTTCACTGTTTGTTCATTTCCATCTGATTTTCTTTGCCCCTTCCAGCACCCACAGGGGGAGGAAGAGGAGCACAGGGGCCAGGTCGGACGAAACTGGCCAAGTCTCCGGCCATCAACAACATCCACGGCAAACATGTGCGCCCTATGCCGGGAACTCCAGGGCTTCCAAACAACTCGCTCATGCATCAGGTGCGAAGGAGCTTGTGCTCTGTGTACACCCTCCGCTTTGTGCAGGAGTAACACAATAACACTCTTTTCCTACCTGTTTTAGTCAAAGGCCCGCCCCTGACACAGGTGGGCCGGCTCTAGGGGTGCGAAGCGGTGGAGCGGAGCTCCCTTGGCGCCCGTCACGGCACACTGCACGAGGCCTTCTTCTTCTCTTACTCTCAGCTTCCCACAATCCTCAGGGTGGAGAGTGCACTGGGCGGCTCGGTGACGGCGCCGGACCACGGGAGCGGTGCGTGTGCTGGCTGCGAGGTGACCGGTGGTGGCGCACAAGGGCTGGTACAGTGCCATGACACACTACTCAGCGCTGGAGGGACTCGTAGCACTTCAGTCGGTCTGTGTGAGTGCGTCGCTGCGTGATAAGCGGAATCCTGGAGTTTTAAACTGGTAGCCTAGAACAAGGTGCACAGGAAAAGAGGGTGCAGTGTGGAACTACTAACTTAAACCATTCATTCAGTCCCTTTTTATCATTTTAGGAGCAAGCAAAGGGTTTTGTTAGAGAATTCCAGATGGCCATAAGCTTTAGAACGTTCATGTCGTCTTTAAGAAGGGTCTAACTTAACCTTATGTCTTCATAGCTTAATTTTTTAACCATGCCCTGGAAACAGGCACAAACAAACACACACACTCATTCCTGTGGGGCCCTGACATGGGTCACAGTGGATGATCCACCAAAAAACCCAGTTGGTTTCCTTTCCATTACTGGGTCTGGGGTGCCTGGTCTTCCTGATCTTGAGGAACGACACTCCATCACAGTGCTGACACTGCCCAATGTCGCTGCAGCTGGAGATGATCCCATGCCCAGCCTTCACTCCCTCACCACAAGGCTTGGATCACAGTCTCCATGGTCCATGCCGCATGAGCTCCAGTACATATCCCCAAAGAAGACAGGGCAGAGGCACAAGTGTGCCCATGATGGGATCCCCCTACATCACAGTGTCTATAGGGGCCTCTATTTCAGCAGCAGATGATCCTGTGCCCAACCTTTGCTCCCTCAGCACAGAGCCAATGGTGCCTTGCCTTCAAGGTCCATGCCGCCTGAGCTCCTGTGTAAATGCCCAAAGAAGACGGGGCACAAGGCACAAGCCACTACATCGCAGTGCCCACGTTGCTCGCTGTTACAGCGGCACAGGATTATCCCATGCCCAGTCTTTACTCCCTTAGCCAATAGTATCTGCATGTGCCGCCCGACCCAGCCTAAAGGTACTGCCAGTGCTCGGCCTTGTGTCCCTGTGTTGGTCGGCTAGCTTATTTAACCACTGTGCAATGCGAGCACCATTTTCGGAATGTGTCTAGCTCAAAAACCATTTCCTTTTAATAGATTTTTGGCCAACACAGTGGTTAGCATTGGCGTCTCACTGCTATAGCCTTGGCCTGAATGTTACCTGTGTAGAGTGGCCTGCATGTTTCCCCTGTGTCAGTGAGAGGTACTCTGGTTTCCTCTCACATTCCGAAGACATGCGTTAGGTCAACTGGCATCTCTGAAGTGTCCCTGTGTGTGGTTGTCATGAAATGGACTGGATCCCTTGTGATTGCTCCTTGTCCTTCTGAAACATCTTTTAAAACTTGAACACAGTTCTGTGTCAACATCCCGAGAGCTTTAGACTTTTGGATTGAGCTTCGTTCAATACGTGCCAAACTACATCATATAGAGTGTATCACTACAGCAGCATGTAACAGAGATCACTGCTAGAGTCAGCGAGTGTGTTTTGGGGCTGGTTGCACCAACAGACATAGAGGTCCTAACTGCTAAATATGTCAAAGCTGATTCTTATACCTGGTACAGCCAATCTTTACTGCCATTCTCCAAATACTGTGAGGTTACACATCTAGAACATTATTTAGCAATCCCAACAGGCACTTGGGACATTAAAAGGTGTCTTGGGCTACATTCAAACAGCAGATAATTGACCCAGGTCCTATTTGTACCTCATTTTCGACACTGGTTTGTTTCTTTCATGGTGGCGTGAAGGGCAAATCACTCAAGACACTGAAAAATCTTTAGCTTAGATCTAGAATACTTATGAATGTTTTCCTGAAGCCACAGAATTCAGGAGCGAATCAGTCCTGTGCAAGTGATTCACTGAATGAATGCTCGAGTTAACCAAATGATTAACTGATTTAAATACCAACTCATTGAATAAGAGGAGCTCATCCATGTCATAGCTAAATGATTCAAACATTGATCTTTTTAATGAGATGATAAGGAATAAGCAGTTAATTTGTCTTGACTGAACGATTCAGTGAGCTAAGTTGTAATTTACCTAAAACGATTCACCGAGTCAAATGCCGTCCTTCCCATGGGTTTACTCCGGGTGCTTTGGATTCCTCCTACAGTCCAAAGACTTGTTAGTTGGTCTTTCTTAAGTGACCTTAGTGTATGGATGTATGGATTGGCACCTTGTTGCATCCTATGCCCCCGATCCGGCACTGGCTTTCCCATGACCCTGACAAGCAGTCAAAAAAATAATGATGTTTGAGAGAAGAGCAAATCTAAGCAGTAATCAAGTGATTCACTGATTCAGTTATTGAGCCTCTGAATAAAAGCATGACTTACTGACTTAACTAAACGATTCAATTAGTCAAATGCAAGTTTTGCTAAACAAGAGAAGAGACAACCAAGCGAGTCACAGATTCAGCCTCTGAGCATCTGAATCAAAGAGGAGCGACTCGCTGTCTGAACTGAATTTCTTATGATTGAAACTGATTCACTCATTCTCTAACTGAAAACAGAATCTTTATCTTAAATGAGTGATTCACTGAGTCAAATAGCGATTTGCTAAAAGAGAAGAGTCATCTTGTTATAACTAAAATGATGAACTAGTCAAACACTCAAACTCTGAATGAGACAAGAGTGAATCTTAGTTGAGTGATTCACTGATTCACAGAGCGTTTAAATAAAAGAAAAGTGCTCTGTGAATCCATGTTTTAATCAAGTGATTCACTGATCCAGTCACTGAGTGTCGGAATGAAAGAGGCTTGAATCTTACCTGAAAGTTCCAGGGCTTGAAACTGATTTACTGCTATTGTAATTCAGTAGAGACGTTGATTAACACGTTAAGAGAGAGCAGAGTAAATCTTGGTCATAACTAATTGATTCACCTATTCAAACACAGGAGTAAATCTGTCTTAACAGAAGCATTCACTTTGAATCAAATACTGATTTTAATGAACGATTCACCGATACTAATTTGCTAAATGGGAGAAGAGCGAATTCCATGTCATGACCTGTCACTGAGCAACTGAAACTCTTTATTATCTATTCAAAATCACAAGTGAATCTCTGTCTCTAGTGAACAGTTCACAGAGCCGCATTGATTTGCTAAAAGAGCGCAAACTATATGATTCACTGCTTCAAACACCGACCCTCTGAATGAGAAAGGAGTGAATTTGTCTAAACGATTCACTGACTCAAATACTGACTTACCAAATGAGAGAAAAGGAAATCTAATTTCATTAAATCAAGTGAGTCACTGCTTAAATCGTTGAGCGCCTGAATGAAACGGGGCCGACTCACTGTCTTAACTGAATGTTTCACTGGTTCTCTAAATTGAAAAGAGAAATGTATCTGTCCCAACTGAACAAATCATGGAGTCATCCAGCCCACCAGTAATACCGATTTGCTGACCTGATCCAGAATCCACTGTAAATCACTAACTGTGAAGCTCGTCAGCAATAAAACGAACGGATCACAAACCGAGTCGTAACTGATATTGATTCATTCAGTGAGTCTAATCTAGACTCTACTCTGAGCTTGGTTAAAACCCTCACAATAAGGACCATTTGAGCTTGAGTCAGGCTCTGTTTTTGCAACCAGCTGCTTGAAGCATTTATCAGGGTCTAGATCTACACTATAATGTCACGTTCCTTTTCAAACTAGAACCAGCATTCATGCAGCTAATAATACATAAAGGCTAATGACATCTGTTGGTTATTGGCATGATGCCCAGCTAAAGTGTCACCAGAGAAGTAGAGAACAATACAGTACAGGGGCTGTCGTACGAAATAACCACTACCTACATGTTTCCTTTGCCACTGTTATCAAGTACTTCAATTGATAGTATGTTCAAATAGGAATAACTGACCCCTTCTCCCACCCCCCAATCAATAGGAACTGGCAATAGATCATCAGAGGCAGTACGGTCAGAGAGCATGACCAGTCTCTGATGTCAGTCAGCTGAATCGACAGAGCGTCTTTTCTTTTTTTTTTTTTTTTTTCTTTTCTTTTTTTCTATAAGATCCCGAACCCTATTTCAGAGAACGTATTTTGTTAATGAATTGTAAATACGGAGATGTATTTTTGCACAGCCGTTTTTTCGTACACATTTTTTGGTACAGCCGAGATCGCTCTTATTTATTTAGCGAGACGGATGCGTTTTAAGATTAGATTCAAGTGGTTCACTGCCAAGTTCATGCAATATGCCTCTTACTAGCAAGATGGAATTTCCTACATAGTTCTGATAACTGAACAATTCTAAAGGAGTGTGGCCACTGTAATGGGTTCGTTTTCTTTGTTTTTGTCTTGTCAATAAACCACAATGATCAGTCGCACATTGCAAGAGGTTTCACCAATCCACGTACAGGCTTGTATAAAATGTTTCGGCGCCCAAAGCAACTTAGAACGTGCGAGGTGTAACGATGTGCTGGGGCGGCTCAGTGGGCAGCACCGTCGTATCACAGCCAGAAGGTCCTGGGTTCGATCCCATGGTGGAGCGGTCCTTGCTGTGTGGCGTCTGCACGTCTTCCCCGTATACGTGTGGGTTTACTCCGGGTACTCCGGTTTCCTCCCACAGTCCAAAGTCATGCTTTAGATGAAATGATTATGCTAAATTGGCTCTGATCAGTTTCTAGATAGACTCTTGTGTCCATCATTGAATGCTGAAGAGCGATGTTAAACAAACCAAAAAAACATGATCACATGTCAAACCATATCACACCAGAGGGTGTGCTCCATGCCCCCATTCACATTTAAAACTATATTTTTAATTTAATGATTCTTTTTGTTTTTAATAAAATGTTTGAATTGTTTCTCGTCAGTAGAAAAGAAAATCACTAGGGCACTTAAAATACGTGCAGGTACAATTAAAATGCAATCCAATTTGAATTCTATGTTGCTAACAATTTCTTTAAGTGCAGGGAACAAAGGTTTTTTTTGTTTAAAAAAACTTGCACAAGGTGCAGTGTTTGACTATTTTAGCAAAAGCCGATAATCGTGAAGATAATCGAAACATGAATGGAATCGTGAGCAGAGCGTATCGTTACACCCCTAACGTCTAACTGACATCATCAGATTAGAAGCAACTGGTCCAGTCAACGGTACTGTACCTGCTACACGAACACCAGTAAAACTTCCACTGGCATTTCCCTGAACTGCAAAAGTCATTTAGAAACTCGAGCATCATTTGACGAGGGGCGCGCAAACTTTTCTATAAGCCTGTCACTTAATGAGCGAGTACTTTAAAGAGTGAACACCTAAAAAGTAGATTTTTTTTTTTTTCGCACCGCTGTTGCCAAAACTGTTTCCAAAAACACTGCTTTTTGATTTCCATTCTTTTGCAGCTTTTTAACGACTGAAGCAAAAAAAAAAAAAAGGAAAAGAAAAAAAGTGCCTAGTTTCTCTGAGCGTTTCGGACTGTTTTACAGTAATCATTGAGATGTTTCTTGAGTGTTATGGTTTTAGCTTGCTCTTAAACGTGGCCGTGTGATTCTCTTCTCTTTACACATGAAATACAGCTGATGGAAGGATGGCATGACTTGCATTTCAGTACAAACACCCTCATCGATGTTTCCAGCCAATTATAAGCAAAGTCTCACTTTAGTCTGAATTTAGCACATGCTCTTATACAACTTGCACCCAGTACAGTCAAACAATGTACAGTCCAAGTGATCGTGGGTTAAGGGCCTTGCTCAAGGGCCCAACAGTGCCAGCTTGGCAGAGCTGGTGATTTTAAAACTAAAACTTCTGATCAGTGGTTTAGACAGTAATCCCATTCTGGGGCTAGAGTTTATGAGGGAATTCACTGGCTGAAGGTACCATGGTGCCAGCAGGAGCTTGTATTTTCTGTTATGTTGTAAATATTAAATTATTATATTCAACTAATAATATAATTATTAAAATGTAATATAATTATTAAAATTCCACTGGACTACATTGAAAGCATATTTCCATTTCCATTCATAGAACAGGCCAGTCATGCTCTGGCAGCACATGTCTGTAGCCCTCGACCGCAGTGATGAGGGTTCGAGAGCTGGTTTGGTCTGGCATCACACAGGCACAACTGTCCATGTCTGAGATGTTCCAACAGCTACTTTTGGAATGGGGTGGTGTCTCCTCCCAGGTCCGCCTCTACCTGCACTCAGCAAATTCCAGGATTTGCTTCAGAATTCCAAGGTGGTTTAAGTCCCAGCACTGCCAAACAGTCATTTGGTACTTCAGCAAGGCCAGTAACGCATAATTGCTTGTACATTTGAGATTGTTACACAATGACCATTCAGTCCTCCAGAGGCTTTAGAGATTCTGGTCCAAGTCCTGGCCTGGCTGCTGCCTGTGTTTTGTTACTTCACATATTCCAAGTGGGGACTGTCCTGGCACAATGGCTATAAGGTACTGGACCGTGGAACTGAGGCTCCAGTGTTTAAATGTTGGGTCCTTGAGTAAGGCCCATAATCCACAATAGCTTGGACTGTAAGAATGTATCAGTAATTAATTCTAGATAAGAGCATCTGCTAAATATAGATGTGCATTTCTAAAAGTCCACTCTGTCTAGGGTTGGCTCCTGGCTTATATCCTGTGCTGCCAGTTGGACCCTGGCCCCTCTGAATTTGCTGAAATGTCTATAGAAATGGAGTGCATAATTTTCAGCCTTAAACCTGTTGCTGCGTCCAAAAGAAAGTCGAGCCGGTGAAGTACAAGTAGATCAGTGAATCTATTTCAGGGTATTTCTGCTCTGATCTCAAAACAGTTGGTCGATGAGGGCAGTTGCGGTACTGAGGAGCAGCATTAAAGCCAGATCGTATTACTTTTGACTACTTTATAAACAATTATTGATCATTTTACATGTGATCCAGATTTACTGTTATGTTTGCTGTCCAGTTACAGCTCCACTGCTGATGGAAAACCTGTCCTAGATTAGCCAAGAGAAGCACAGACGTGGAATGTGAATCACAGAACAACTCAGTCTTGAAGCAGAAGCCTAGAAACCATGTGCGTGTATATTTGAGTTTCTTTTTTTTTTGTTGTTTTTTTTTTTTTCCTATCTACATAATTGAATCATTTGACCAGCTGGACTTTTGCGTGTTGGCTGCTATGTAATTCATGAACAAAACATAGTAGGTTAGATTTACGTAATATTTAAAGAGATTGTATAGTCTATTTGTTTTGTAAAAGGTTTTCTGTAAATAAAAAAAGTAATTTATACTGTTATTTATAAGAAATGAAGCAAGAGTCTGTTCTTTTTGTTTGCTGCTTAATAATGGAGTCAAGATGTTCAGAGACTATTTTATTAAGACACTGTACATTAACACAAAACTTCAACCAAAGTAGGAGCAACCATGATAAATGTGAACCTGGAGCTGAAGGATGGTGTCTACATGTTGATGACCCGAGAGAGCTTCTGCACCCGGTTCAGTAACAGATCTCCCTTCTTTATAGTCTCCTGATACTGCCAGTTCTTACTGTCCGGCCTGAGAGGGGGACAGACGAGGGGTACGAGGCAAAGAAGGAAGGGGTAGAGAAAGGAGTGAGAGTAGAAAGATGAGGTGGTGAGATAAAGTGAAGGGAAGGAGAAGGATAGAGGTATAAAATTGGTGGTGAAAGCAGGGGTAGAGAAAGGGGTGGTATGATAAAAGGGGTTGAAGGTAAAGAGGGGAGAGTAGAGAGTGAAGAGGTTGATGAAAGAAGGGGGCAGAAATAGACAGATGGGGTGGTGAGAGGAGGAGTTATAGAGATGAAAATGGGAGGTAGGAGGCATAGAGGGGAGATGGATGACGAGGAGGAGACGAGTGTAGATGTAGGGAGAAAGGAAGGAGGGATAGGGGGCAGAGATGAAGTGCGAGAGGAGAGGTGGATGACGAGGAGGAGATTAGTGGAGATGTAGGGAGAAAGGAAGGAGGGGTGGGGGCAGAGATGAAGTGCGAGAGGAGATGAGTAGATGTAGGGAGAAAGGAAGGAGGGATAGGGGGCAGATGACGAGGAGGAGATGAGTAGATGTAGGGAGAAAGGAAGGAGGGATA
>JAVSBV010000074.1:685992-701802 GCA_033117975.1 Parotocinclus spilosoma | reverse complement strand
TGAAAGTTTCATTCTAGACTGAATTCATTCAAGCCCTACGATGTTACCCAAACGTTCTGCAAGTTCTACCGCTAAAACAGTGTAGAAATACTTAAATAAATATAATGTCGCTACTTCAAGGATTTTCGTTTCTAAACGAGGGAACAGTGTATAAACAAATGCATCGGGATACATTTTTGGCACATCACCAAATCTTGTCATATTTTTCTATTACAATAGCTTGTCTGAAAAACAGCTAGGAGCAAAAGAAATACATTTCACCTTGTTTTCTATATCTGAAACTGTAGACATCGGTGACCTTAACTGCTCTGCCAGGGCAATAACGAATGACCTGCTAATACCATGTGCGTACTTAGTATTGCAACCTAGCAACATCCTGACGTCCATCCAGGCCTGATGGTAATGGTCAACACTGTAATGATCAACATTGGCTGAAACTAACCCTTATTACAAAGGTGTTCTTTTGCAATTTTAAGGTATGTAGGACGAGCTGTCCTAAGACATGCTATCAATCGTAATTAAAATCTATCCGCTGCATCCTGAACTGAATTCATACTGCATTTCATTGAGCAGCAAAGGTAATAGACCACATGGGTGGACAGCCGCTGGCTGACACCAAAATGGAGACATTACCCGGCTTGATTGGTTATTGACCTGCTCTGGACTGTGTGTAATAAGCCCTTCTTTCTGTTCATGAAAAAAATAAAACTCCTAGCATGAATGATTCGACTGGCCCATAAAGAGAACCAGACGCCTGCAGTGTGCTAATAAAGGCCACGTGAGAATACGCAGAAGCCAAGCACTTCTCATAGAACAGAAACATGTTTGAATTCAAAATAGCATTCATGGCTTGAAACTCAAGCACCCCACCTCGATGCAATGCTTGTTTAAGCAAGGGCAATAAACCTAAAATAAGGCTCGCCGAGGAGGGTGGGGAGTGTGAGTGCAGTTCAGCGTTAAGACCACGAGTGTGGCAGATCCCCCGACTGTGTTTTATAACCTGCTTCCCCTCTTCCTGAGCAAATTGTAGTGATTTGTATCTAAAGTGCTGCTGTTTGGATTTCAGTAATAAGAAACTGTGTCCATTCATAACCCGGCGCTATACACCCCGTTCCACATTGTTAGTGTCAAAGTATCTGGTTTAGCGTTTGAGACAATCTATGGATAGATAGGCGTAAATATCTCGGGGGTTGTGTGTATGTCTGAGCCAAATAGTTCACCAGTGTATACATTGGAGACGTTTGTGTAGCTGGCGCGGCGATAGCAAGGGCAGATATATTTGTGTCAAGATGTATTTCTAGATGTTAGCTCACATTTCCCTAAATTCCATAGAAGCAGCTGCGTTGAGTCATTGGTGAGCAATTTCTGACTTGACATTTTAATCAAATACTAAGCTTGGCATCATATACAGCTGCATCAAATACTCATGGGCGTGGTAGTGGGGAGGGAAGTGGACCTGACTACCCAGGGCCAGAGTAGGGAGAGGGGCCCATGAAAATCCTTTTTTTTCTCATGTTCCTCATGTACGGGCATGGATAGGGGCCCACTGACATTGAGAGTGTCCAAGGCCCAGAATTTGCTGCTACGCCCCTGCAAATACCGCACACTATACAGGTTAGCAGATATTTGTGTTTACCCTCACAGACTTCTGAAAGTCTACACACATAAATAGAACTGCTAGCTAGCTACAACACAAGTAGCCAAATTTGATAAAACTCAGCAAGAAACGTCCTGATGAGTCTGCTCTAATTTAAAAGCAGCACAAATTCCAGACTAGCTCAGCAAAACTAGGCTTCTTTATTGCTGAACTGAGATCACAAACACACTAAACTACCATGCTAGCTTTTGCAGGAAGCAATTTAGAAACATACAAGACAACCACATAAGCATTAAGGGCAGCTTAAATATGATTTAACTAGCAAGATGGACTTTCTGTTGACTAGCAAGTTCAACTGTAATGCTGCGTAAGGTTCTTATGCTAATTTTAGCCGATGAAAGATTTTTGCCAACCAAAATGGCACGTCTAACTAGCTACTGGCTTACCATAGCAAGTCCTTTGCTACAAGCACTGAAAAAAACTAGTATGTTGGTTATGTAATGCTGGAATAGTGAATATGCTATACTGTTATGGTGACTTGCTGATCAAAAAGCAAAACCAGCAAGCTTTTCCGTGTCAATCAGTCGGACCTTGCAGGTTTAAGAGCTGAGCTAGCATCGGAACAAGCTCAGATCAGATCAGATATCATGTTAGTGTTTTAACAGGCATGAATTCATATTAAAATGCCACATTTCTTTACACAGTTTTATGTTCTGTGAAACAGGTAGCTCATTTATTATCATTTGAAGACCTAGACTGTTAAAGCAAACAGCAGTTCAGATTAAACATACCTGTATTCAAAGACTTAGCAGGGTTAAAAAGGTTAAAGGCCTACAAATCTTCCATGCTCGTCCAATCTTATTTGTGCTGGTTCAATACTGGTTTAGCTCGTAAACATGCATTTATTGGTTCCAGTACTGATCAGTAGTCTACACAATAGTTTTGAGGTCTCTGTGAAAAAAATATGACTTCACTAGCAAAATTAATCAATTCACTAACATTAGCCAGTGGTGACTCATATTTAATTAGCCAATTCATTTTGACCACAGAGCAACAAGGCTTCAAGTCCACAGAGAGTAAAATATTAGCTGGATTTTCCAAACCTCCTTACATTATGAAACCTAGTGTGGGTTTCAAATAAGGAAAACTAACCACTGCGTGTTGCAAAATTAAAGGTTCTGTCAGAATATTTCTCTTTAAGGTCCTCAAACATAGTTTTAGTGTTGTTTGAATCTTCATGTGTCTTAAAGAAGGTTTCTTTAACTGATCCTCCATCTGTAGTCCATGTGATTTTTCCATCTTGCTTTTCCACCTTTGTGTTTGTGGTTATTACTGTTTTGGTACTTCCATTCTTTTTAACAGGTTTCACAATATTCATAAGTTTCATTCTTGTCTTGCAAGCTGTTGTTTGTACTGTCCCTGTCGTGTCAAATTCCAAACAGTTCCACATAACCGATGAAGACTGTTGCAAGCCTCTCTCAGTAACATCTAGTGGTTAAACCACCTTGGGATGCCATATCAGCATGTTCAACGCAATTTAAAAAATGTGGTGACTTCAAAAAAACTAAAATAATCTTAGTAAATAAATTACCAAAAAAGTCTTACAAAATGGTACACGTTACAGGAATTGTAACACTGAAATGCACTTAATACTCAATCTGATTTCTGCAGTTATCTGATTATACAAGTGGTCACCTATACAGTATCTATAAATCAGATTTTAAAAAGACAGCTAGAATTTATCTCAAAAGTCAGATTTCTCAGTGCACGTACAGCCTTGATTTGATTTCAGTCGTTTTTACCTCAGTCAACGCATGCATGCCGGACTGTTAGAGAAATGAAACATGGTTGCCAGGTCCACATATTCTAAGAATTGTCACTTATTTTGGGCTGGTGAACCCTGGTGCACATTTCTCTCACCGGATCTAGCAACAGCGGATTAAATGCAGCACCCTCCGAAATGGATTAACACCTTTGTGGACAAACCAAGACACAGGTTCTGATCTTCCACATTTAATAACTAAAGCTTGTAGGTTGCCTGTTATTATTATATTATATTATTATAATATTATTATTATTATTCTAAGAGGGTTATTTTAGGTGTATTTTCATAGGCCTGGTTGCTTGTTTCTCTCCCTGTATCTGGTAGCCCTGGAATTATAAGCCTTCCAAACACATTTGGGGAGACTGGGGGAAGCCTGAAATGCTTGAGAGAATGAAGAATTTAATACATACAATAATAAATTAGAAGTTTCTGCCATGTCATGTTCTGCCAAGAGATTATTTTTTGATTGCAAAATAAAAATCAGATTTTTGCCCGAAGCATTGCCCAATCAACCAAGATGTTGCCTACTATCTAAATGTAAACCAATTAAATTACTGACAAAATCAGATTTTTTTGCAGATATCAGGTTATTAAGTGCATGTAAACACACTCACTATTCTGATCAACAAGTATACATGCACTTTGGTAATCAGATAATAGGAAACTTCCAGGTTTAAATCATTCATGTAATAATCAAGATTTTGCAATCAGGAAATGATCACAAAGAAACTTCGAAAATATTAATATTTCTGGAATATATACTGCATTTAAGAGACTCATTTCGCTGCCTTTAATTCTGTGACACATTTGATTCTAGGTTCGCCATATCCCACAAGAAAAACCTGTCACAGTCAATGAAAAACAGTGGGCAAATTGGTGGACCTGGCAACTGTGTTGTTAAGAGAACTTGTATAGATGCTGCGAGTACTGGAATAAAATCCAGCTCTCTTTATTGGTTTTCTTAATTTGATTGCTAGATTGGTGTTTGCTGTAATACATGACCACTTGAAAACTCAGATAACCAACTATTATCGGATTATCAAGTCTAAACACATTCACTGTAAGAAGCAAAAGTTAGCACCCTGCGTGACAGTACACATCAGTTTGCATAATCTTTATAAGTATCTTTTAAGCAAGCCCAGCTTTAAGTCAGATTTCTGCAAGTAGGGAAATGTCTGTGTTTGTAAAGTTATTTGTCAGAGGAAAAGTCTGATTTGCCATGTTTGACCTATAGCCTTATGGCTCTTTATAGGTGGCTGTGTACTCAGAGAAACAGAATCTGCTACACTGGTTACTTCACTGCTATACTAGAAGGATTAATCTACATTCTGAATGTACATAATGTACATTCAGCCTGCATCATAAAGGAATCCTGCCCCAAACCTGATAAACTAAAACATGCTGTAACCTGCAAAAGTCTTTGTGAAATATCAATGAGTGCTAATCTTCCAGATTATCATTCATTAACGTCTGCTCTGATACAAGTCAAGGGGCAGGAATGTGAGTTACCTGTTCAGGTTTGAGGCCAGGCGGCACCCAGGCATACTCCTCCAGAGCACATCCTGAATCGTCGTCAGATGTGGAATTCCTCTGGAAGTCGTACAACAGCTTGGACACGGTCTTCTCCATCTCTAGAGGCATGGCTGTCACAGCATGATCTTCACGAGGACACTTGCAGTGCAGACAGATCTTCCTGCATCGACACATACAATAAGATTATGTACATTATAACAAGCTTCTAGTTCATATTACATAATACTCAAACCATTGTTGGGCCGAAATAAGGACAGGGACCAAGAAACGGTTGCCTTGGGCCACGACAGAGCATGATTGCTTTCCTCCCCTGCTGGCCTGCCACGTGCTCACATGTCGCTTAAACATCCTGGGTCGAGCACACTTACATCATCATAATACTTCTTTGAGATGTTCTTGCACTGAGACACAGTGCTCTCATATGCCTTATAGATGTACTGATAATGGGACACAATGAATATATAAAGAGATTTGGGAGATGTGGGACTGTGGTGGCATATTGGTTAAGGTACTAGACTATGGACCAGAAGGTCCAGGGGTCAAATTCCACCTTTGCCAAGCTGCCACAGTTGGGTCCCTGAGCAAGGCCCTTAACCTACAACTGCTTGGATTGTAAGATTGTATCACTTGTAAGTCGCTCTGGATAAGGGAATCTGCTAAATGAAGTAAATGTAAATGATTTTCACAGAGGCAGCTGACCTCTTCAAGTGGGCCTGAGCACGGTTTACGAACCGCTCACAGGGTGTCAATCGTGCAAAGTACAGATCGCCTAGCTTGTGGTCCTAGTCCTCAACATGGTCTCACAATGTTTTAGACACTTCTCAAATGGGTATTAACACAAGAACATGTCAGTCAGGGCAAAGGTTAACTTCCGCAATGTCTGGGAAAGGATCTTACAAATTGTGAGCTCTTACAAACTGATAACACATATTTTAAAATAAAGATTAATTCTTAGTATGACCTAACAACAAAAAAAACATCACAACTACCAAAGAATATTCCACAAATCCATTATTATTAAGCATAGACTTAAGTAAAGTGGTTTGATTTGTGGTGAAGGTTGGGAAGAACCAGTGATCTGCCAAACTTCTAATCTCTTTCCAAACAAATCAGGATTTAAAGCAATTCCAGACGGACTGGTCCACACACAATATCCTCCATCTGCTCACCATTTAAAGCAGACGTTCAAACAATCGTGGGGAACCTTACTCGACAGAGGAATTATCTGACGGATAACAGATTAGAGATCATGGGGAGTCCGTGAAGATTTTTACCAATCCTCTGGGGCAAATCAGCAGATGTTCCCAGCATGAGATGGAGAGTAAAAATCCAAAACTGAAGAGTAATTACAGAAGCGCTTGTTTGACGATGTCTGATGTCTAAAAGACAATAGTCAATGAAGCAAAGCGTGATTTGTTATTCTTCCTACAGAGGCTTCCACAAGCTTTCCCTGAAATCAAAACTTGCCATACACCTCTGTATTGGTTGGCTTATTGGGTGGTCTTTGATGTTGGTGCTGTGGTGAAATATGGTGCCATATACAGTCTATAGTTGCATCCCGAGCAACTATGTCTTTTGACACAGCATTCGGGAGCGGAGTGTATTTTTTGTGCTAAATTTCCAAGCTTGTAAAGAAGAAGCAGAAAACAACTAAGTTCTTATTGCAGGCACATTTCCAAATCGCTGTGTCCCATGGCGTCATTGTTTGGAGACTGTTGTTTGTAGTGCAAGTTTAGCCAAGTATGTCCTAATGTAGCTTGTCAAACAAAGCAGCAATTCATGTTTCTCTCAAATCAAAATCTGCATCATTCCCTTTCAAGGGTGTCATCATTTTGTTACTACAAATAGTAAGAAAATATAAGCCACCACCTCAAAGTCCTATTTAATACCCTCTCTTATTTGCTAGACTGCTATAAACCTCTTGTTTTAAAAAAAACATAACACTATAGTCAGTTAGTTGAGGGTGTTTCTTAGAAGTATCTCTAATATAGCATTACCCCGGCTCAAGTGTAAGATCTGCGAGAGCAATGGTGGCATGATACTTCATCTTCAAGAAAGTCCTCTTAATGCAGATTAGCATTTAAGCTTGACTCATCAAGATTCTTCTCTCGCACTCTAGACTCAATGGTTAACTATCCTCAACAGCTAAGAGCTCGCTTTGCTCATATTTTAAACACAGTCAACCATGACCTCGCATGACCTCCAGTACACGATTTAAGCCTGGGAAAAATCAGGTTATCTCACTTGGGTTCATCAAAACAGACATTTATTTCCTAGCCAAAGTTGACCTAGTTGCGTATCAGACATTAATTATCAGAAATATCTTTATTAAATACCCATGCGTGCTAGTGAAGCCGGCAGAGCAAATTCTTACTGCCTAACCACACTCCCTTGAAGCTGGTCAGATCTCCTGATCTCATCTGGTTTAAAAAGAGGGAAAGAACTCACGTCAAATCCCATTAGCACCTCAGACACCATGTGGCATCAGATCACAGATCTGAAAACCCCATTTTGTAGCAAAACATTTCTATTAGATATTAAAGTGTAAGAAGTTTCACACATAATTGATTTAACCTAGGCCAGACTTTTTAAATTGCTTGTTTCTCGGATGTCCCTACTTAAGAATCTACCGGGGAGAAAAAAAAAAATCTTTATTTTTCAGCACTTTTCAATTTCTAGAGGACTATGTGGAATCAATACATGGAAGGAGGAAGAAAAAAATATGTAAAAATAAAATGTATTTTTATATATAAAATAAATAAATAATATATATATATATATATATAACCTACAATTAAATTAAAGTGAATCTGGAAAAAAATTAAATGAACAGAAGAAAACTGTTGGCTCCCCACCAGAGGGCGGAAAAAGCAAAAAAATAATAGTTTTTTATTTTTTAATTTTAACCATTGGTGCTGCGGCGGATCCGAGAAATACAAAAAAACCCCCATTTTTTTTGTATTCTTCAAATATGATCGTCGGCGGAACCGTGAAACGTAAAAAAGTCTGGTCTTGACAAGATTTTAATCAAACTGAATATGTTTCAACATAAAGTATTACAGGGAAGCACGGTGGCTCGGTGGGTAGCACCACTGCCTCACAGTAAGAAGGTCCAGGGTTCAATCCCAGGGTGGAGCGGTCTGGGTATTTTCTGTGTCGTTAATTTGTGCTTGTAACTGAAAACCAAAGTGACGCCAAGGTAAGAATATGTACACAAGTAACAATGTGCTAAAGATATATCATGGCATAAGATGAACAGCCACATGCATGCTATATTTTAGTGCTTGCTTCACTGGAACATGGGACCTTTCAAGTTAAAGTAGGAGAACCCACAACACAAAATCCAGAAAGCCTAAGTTTGCTCACTTGGGATGCCAAGTGTTTTGTTTGGCAGCTGCTCCACCAAAGACAAGGACAGAGCCTCCAGCATCAGATTAGATTATTGGAACACCCAAACATGTCACCATTAGTAACGATGGATGAGAGCAAGCAGGACCAGAACCAGCACAAAATGAGATCATCAGACTGCGCTAAACTGCAGATCATTATAAACCACAGACCATTCAAAATCAGCCATGACAGCATTGTTTGGCAAAGCACTTTTGGAATACTGACTAAAAGCAGGGATCAAAATATTTGTTAAACTCAAACAGTATGAAAACTGTGCTTGCCGGAGCTGAATCTTTTCATGTCACATGCTTCACATGGGTTTTCTGGCCTAAAATGTTATGACTTTGGAATTGGAAACTGCGGCGGATTCCAATAGGACCCCCTTTAGAGACCTAGCACAGCAAAATATTGTGTTTGCTAGCTAAATTTGGTCTGATGTCATGTTTTCATTCGTCTGTTTCAATGGTAGCTTCAGTACTAAACTACAAAATGTATTTAACTGATAAATCAAGTACAATTGTGTCACCTTTATAACAGAAACACTAAGTGCAGAATTTAGCAGAACTGCCATTACTGACAGAGACAGTTAATACAGGGTTGTTGGAAACACATAACCAACCTAAAACCACTTGGATAAAATTGCTACAATACAAGAACAGTTTACATCTATTACATAATACATCTAATGTCACTGGATATTGATTTGCTGTTAAGTCGAATGAGTCTGCGCTGACTGGAACAGGATAGCTAAGCAAAGAGACAGATTATATTTCCTAATTTTAAATGTTTTTAAACATTCTTACTTCGCCTCATACGCCCTGAATACTGTTGCCAATTCCATTTAATAAGCGTACTCTTCTATGCTCTGCAGCTCCTTAATCTTGTTTGAAGGAGTTAGGAAAAAATGTTGTACGGCTGCCCAAAATGCAACACAGAAAAACATTCGATTTTACTTAAACAGTGCTTCAACTTTAAGCTTTTGTGTCCTAGGTTCCACTTATGCTTGTCTCTGGCTCAACCTCATATTATCTCATTTTTTAAAATCAAAAGTCACAGCTAAAAAGCAAAAGTTCTAAGTTTTAGGCTGTAATGGCAGTGCATCTCAACTTAATTTACTTAATATAAGGTGGTACAGGGCGACACGGTGGGTAGCACCACAACCTCACAACAAGAAGGTCCTGGGTTCAATCCCAGGGTGAAGCAGCTTGGGTATTTTCTGTGTGGAGTCATGGAGCATGGGCTTACTCTTGGTACTCCGGTTTCCTCCCACAGTTCAAAGACATGCATGTTAGGTTAATTGGCATCTCCAAATTGTCATTGACAGTTGTATGCAAAACACCCCAGCCGTGTAACTGGAAACAGCTGCACGCCGGTCCCAAGCCCTTATTAATGGGGAGGAGTGGAGAAAGCAATGGCAAACTACTCCACTATCCTGCCGAAATACTTCATGGATCACATGGATGAAGCACAGAAATGTGTGGAGAAATGCGTGAAGTGACCGAGAGTCGGCTGCGACTGTACGTTTAATCCCATCCCCATCCATCATTTGTAAGTACAGTACAGTGGTCACAGTTTAGAGACCCTGGATGGAGTCCAGTCCTTCTCACATTCCAAAGACACGTGTTTGGCTGATGTATCAAAAATGTCCCAGTGTGCATGTGTGTAATTGTGGGAGCATATCAATTATAAAGAATTTCAATTTACTTTATAGTATAAATTCTTCATTTTGGCAAACGTTTACTACATCTCCATTCCAGGGTGAGGCATTCAATACAGGGGTTGTAAGTTTCCACGACCTAAAAAAACAACCAGCCAGATCTATGGAAGAAATCTACAATTGAGCTAAATCACTAGGAATAAAAGCAGACCTGGCAACCGTCTTACACTCGTGTTACTTTCGTCTCGTGTGAACATGCGTAGACAGAGATAACCAATACAAACCGTAGTACAAATCCAGCTCTCTTTATCAGAATTTTAAATCTGATTTCTAAATTGACCCATGTTGCTTACATGACCACCTGAATAATGAAATAACTGTAGACATTTGACTATGATCGGATAACTAAGCAATAGTAAAGACACACATTGAGCAGCTGTGAAAAGTAAGAGTAAAACTAGGGGGACATTATTACGGAATAAGGGATTCCATTCCTCAGAATCCAAATGCTCAAAAAAGCAAGAAGGCTGAATAGACAAAATAGTTCTACCCACTAAAACCACTATAAACCTTACAGCATATTAAAACAAACTGTTAAGCCTGTGCTGTCTTATGGTTAGAGAGCATTTCTTAATTTTTATTTGACTTTTGAGATTAGTAGCTCTGTAAAACACCAATGCCTACATTTACCATACTGCCCACACTAAATAAGACTTATCTGGAGCCCCTGGGATTTGCAAGAATGATCTCAGAACACGGACTTTGCCATAGCTTTTGCCAAACCGCAGACTGGTGATTGGGCATTTGAGGAATCATTCCATCACCATAACAAACACAGTGGAACTTAAAAAACATCGGAGATGCGTTCGGTGGTTTCCCATCCAAGTTCTGACAAATCACTTTTTCTGACGGGCCTTCTCAACTGTCCAACTGCTTGGGACTAACGACTGCTAACCAATCCAAGTGAAAATAATGGAGCATTAAGGGCCTCAACATTTTCAAAACTTAACGGCTATGGAATTTACATGTGAAGCATTTAGTAAAACCCCTTATCTGGTGTGATAGAAGTGCCTCATACTGGCCTACAGACAAAGGAGCACCATCTAACTAAAACCCTGCTAGGAATTGATGCAGGAAAAATATCAGCAAATGTGGTAATACAGGAGATACATAATAATACCTGTTTTTTATTCAAACATGTAGATGTAATTTCAGTCTCAGTGCTGAGTATGAAGGCGAGTATTTAGTCACCTTTTAAATACAAAAGCCTATGCCCATTTAGCATAGATACTTATCTAGTGCAACCTACAATCACGGTAAGAGTCTAACCTAAGGGTCCAACTCCCAGCTTGTGATTTGCATGGATCTGAACTCACAACCTTCCAATTAGTAGTACAGAGTTTTAACTACTGATGCCTGACTCATGCTAATAATACAGTGTAGCCTTTTTCGAACATTGCAGTGTACTGTGGACCCACAATAGTGAAATGTGCATAATTATAATACTGGGACACCGTTATTACTCTTGCAACAGTCCAGTCACACTGAAGAGAGTGTAAGTAGTGGCTGGAACAAGGCGGCATGACCTCGCCTCTGGGAAGTGCAGCCAGCTCCCATATCACAACATCATGAGTCGTCTTGATAACAAACACGCAACTATGGAGACTTGATCCACATTTAATCATTCAAGCCCCTTAAAATGTGTCAGTGAGGTCTGACCACTTGTTTTGTGGGGAGTTCTTCTATACTGTAAAGCGTTGCCAAAGCCACTAAGTAACATAGTGGAGCTCTGTTTCCAAACACTGTGGTATATCGTATGAACAAATGCCAGAAAATACTGAATTAAAATACTGCAACACAAGTTAACTTTGTGACAAACCAGTCATGCAGACCAAACTTTGCGTGAAAGCTGATAAAACACAGCATGACCCTGCCTCAGGGAAATGAAGCCAGCCCCCCATTAGAGCATGGTGACTCACCAAGGAATGTATCACTGGACTACAGGTTAGGTTAACGCCTCACATTTTCTCAGATGCAGCTGAGAAAAACCTGAATCATGCTACTGCTTGGTTTCAGATGCCAACAAAAACCAGAGTAGAAATATCCAGATGAAAAAAAAGAGTTTTGGCCTGGAAAAACAAGGCCAGGATTTCCACAATGTCATCTCTATCTCTCTCGTCATGACCTTGACAGATCCAGAGCAGAAGCTCCAAATTATGAATTCCTGACCAGGCACAGATGGTCTACAAAAAGTGGCCTCACCTTTCATTTGACAGACATATCATCACGCAGTGTCCCATCTCCAGGATTGTTCAGGAACTGTAGCCAGAATGTGAGGCATCTAGACTGCCAGCAATCCATGCCATGTAATCGTGATGTGAGCCGACAGCCATTTTGCATTCTAACTTAATGGGTAAATCACTTAAAAATGCCAGATGTGATCTGATTGCTCACTTCTGGTCTCTGGACGATCTCTGCTTAGTTATTTTACCAGAGGCTCAAGGCATAACATATGGGGCACTGCATCACAGAGTAAGTTTATGTGGTTTCCGATGTGAAATTAAACTTCTCCGGGGTATATCGATGGAGGCATCCAGGATTTCCATAGCATCACTCCAAACAGATTGAAGATATTTACAGGGGACATACTGTGCAGCGGCAGCAAATTCTTCATTCCATTCTTTTGTTTTACCATTAAAAAACAAGCAAGAATTTCCTACAATGATAGCGCAGAACAAGGCTGGCAACTAGGGTTCAATTCCAACTTTGGTAGACCAGTGTCTAGCAAATGAAAACTGGCACAAAAAAAACACAAAAAAGAAAATAACAGAGTAGGATAAAGTGACGACAGCTTGGCTAATATTAACTGTTTACATCATCACCGTAATTCAAAGTGACATTTGTTTCTTATAACTGAAACTGACTCAGATATGTTATATAGCTTGAGCAGCTATCTATTAGCACCACTGCACAGCTATCACTGTTACTCTGTACACTCAGGATTGACTAACAGCTGTACTCTCTCTCTATCAAGTTGCACACTTAGTACCAAAACTCCCCATAATCATAGATGCTTTCACACCAGTCAGTTCTAGGGACTAATTGGGGAGGAACAATCCCTGAGAACTATATTTGTTCCAGGGTGTTTTTAGTTGCTCTCATCAAAGACACTTGCACCTGTACTCTTTTGTATTTGCATGCAAATAGAATATTCTGGTTAATGATTAAAAGTTATTTAGGCTGTTTAAGATTTTGTTCCATGCATTAAAAAGAATTTTCAAAAATTCTCATTGTTTGTGAAGTGCAGAAGCTTCTTGTTGGGAAATGTAGGGAGGAAATGCTGAAGTTCTGGACGTTTTTTACGGATGTGTAAAGTACGCAAAGCTATGATGTACACAGTCGTGGCCAAAAGTTTTGAGATCGGCCAAAATTTTGGTTTATATAAAGTTTGCTGTATCTGTTTTTATAGATTGATCAGATTCATTTCAATTACTTTTAAAGTCATTCCCTGCTATGAAAATGACATTATCACAAAAACTACTGCGATCCAGCCCCTTCATTTTAGCCCAACTAAATGATCTGCTAACATCAATTCAGTGATGATCTCATTAGCACAGGAGAAAAGGTTAATGAGGAATAGACCGCTGATATCACCCTGTCATGCTGATTAGAACAGCAAACTGGTTGCTTCAAAAGTTTTCTTCTGTTAACCATTGTTACCTCCAAGGAAACAGGTACAGTCATCATTCCATTGCATCATAAGGGTTTCCCAGGCGAGGACGTTGCTGCTTGTAAGATAACACCCCGATCAACCATGGGCACCCAAGAAAATTAAGCAAGTGTCAGGACCATCACCTAAAGAGGACATATGATGGGTCACCCCCAGTGCAGAGCTTGTTTGGGAATGGCAGAGGGCAGGTGTGAGTGCATCTGAACGCACAGTGAGACGAAGGCTTTTGAAGGATGGTTTGGGGTCAAGAAAGGCAGCAAAGAAGCCACTGTTCTCCAAGAACAACATGAAGGACAGACTGACATTCTGCAGGAAATATCGGGACTGGACTGCAGAGGACTGTGGTAAATTTATTCTCTCTAATGAATCCCCCTTCAGACTGTCTGGTACATCCAGAAAAATGGTTGTCCAGAGAAGAAAAGGTGCTATCATGAGTCCTGAGTACTTTCTCAAGGGAATGGGTTCACTCCAGATTTTGCTTAAGAACACTGCCATGAATAAGGAATAGTAATAAAACATCCTCCTAGAGCACCTTTTCCCAACAATCAAGAGGAAATTTGAAGATGAACAACGCGGTTTCCAGCATGATGGACAACTCTGTCAAAAGTAATAAATCCACAGCCAGGAAACTCCACAGATTTCAATCTCATTAAGAACCCGTGGTCAATTCTCAAAAAGAGCGTGGACAAAGCAAAACCCAGAAACTGTGGTCAATTCCAAGCACTGATTAGGCGAGAATAGGTTGTCATCATTGAAGGTTTTGCCCAGAAGCTGATGTCCAGCATGCCAAAGCGAGTTACAGAAGTCTTATAAAGAGTGCACACTGTTAATATTATGTCATTAAATGAGCATTATGAGCATAAATTGGATGTATTGTCAAGAAAAAATTTTAACATATGGAATGCATATAATTGTACTTCATTATCAACTCAAAACTGTTGGCTACGACTGTACAGTATCTATTTATGTATCGATTATGATAAATGTAACTAACAATGGATTTGTCCGAATACATTCCCATTGTAAATCTGGGATTACCTACTGAAATCATTTTAGAGATGTTGCTTGTAAAGTCAGACAGTCAGTTAGTGAGAAAGTAATAATGTTTCTTCTGCACTTATCTGAATGATTTGACAAAAAAGATGTCCATAACATTGCCTGCTGTTCCATCCAGTGCAGTCAAGCCATAAAAACTGGTATAGATTTCAACTATGAACACAGAACTGGTACAACACACCCATCAAATGTACAAACAATTGTGCTAAGCATTAACAAGCCTGTGCGTCATCTACAGCGACATGGCTGATTAGCATCGACTAATTATGGTACACTGACACAATATGTTGGAACGGACGGGGATTAGCACATGCTCCCACCTGCTGCAATTTCTCATAATCTCATAAATTTTCCACCCGGGGTGCATCGTAACCTGACACGTGTTACACACTATCAAACAGCGAAGTGCCAAACACCGGAACGTTCTTCTTTTTACATGCTAGTGAATGCTCGACAGTATTTGGATAAAACAGTTAAACACAAAAATAGTCCAATGTCATTGTTTGTGAAATACAATAACTTCACAAACATGCCTAGATTAATGAGTCAACAGGGGCTTGCAGAAACACAACTGGACATGCGAACTTTGCCCACTCTTGAGTAACAGTTCTCTGTCAGTTGCAGATCAGAACTCAATGTGTCAACATCTGTGGTGCAGTGTCTTTTCTACTCTGTTGAAAAGTTGGGCTTTGATGATAGTTAATCTGTTTGTAGATTAAGGATAAATGCCTGAAACTCACATTTGTTTCTCAAGTTGATGGGCAAAAGGTTCACACCATATGACTTTTACCATTCCTACAGTTTGGAAAGAAGCCAAACAATATGCTTTGGATTGCAATTTTTTATTGATGTGCTATTGATATACATAAGCTGTATATTTAAGCAATAGAACACTCAAGGTCGTGTGTTATCGCGAATAACATCACGGCTGTGAGTTGGTCGTACATTAAATCACAGCCGTGATGTTATTCGCGATAACACACGACCTCGAGTGTTCTATTGCTTTTATACAACAGTTTTTT
>JAVSBV010000074.1:663351-674747 GCA_033117975.1 Parotocinclus spilosoma | reverse complement strand
CTGTGCGTGTCTTGTCTCCCCTGCCAAAATGCTACGGCGGGACTTGACGTTAGCTGAAAAAATTGGTTTCCTGGATAATATCAAGCAACAACCATCATACACTAGTCAGCGTCGGTTGGTGGAAATTACCGGCTTGGCAAAGACGACAATTGCGCGTTTCAATGAACAAAGTTTGTAGGAACAGTAGTTCTTGTTTGTACGTTCGCTATACGTGGAAATCATACAATAAAGGTTTAATAAACATTTAATTTGTTACATAGCACGTCTTGCATAGGGCATGTTCGTTTAATGGGACCAGCCGGTTATTAGGACCAAAACGATCGTGTCCCGATGTGGTCCCATTAACCGGAATCGACTGTATATCATATTCTTTTTTATCAAACAAACAAATACATTTATCTACTAATCATTATTTAGCTCAACAAAATAATAGACCATTTAGAATAGTAGAAATATTTAAAATGATATGTTAATAAAGTGAACTTTCCAGCAAAATGTAAAAATGCTTAGAATGGTTGGACAATAAATCACTAGGAGTGGGCAAAACCCTGACATTTAAAACTGTTTAAAATTCATCTGGATACACCAGATTGCGTTGTAAAAATCTTTTGGACTTTGTAATTAGTAGATCATCTAGTGTTATGTTTTGTTAGGTTTTCTTACTTCCGTGTCACAGCATCTTTCTCACGCTTACTAGTTTTGTCTGAGACATGTTTAAATGTATTTGGTATTGCTAATTGATTGCTGAACAGGTTCCGTTGTAGAAGATCAAATTGCTGATCCACGTGTGAAATGATGAACTTGTACAATGCTTAGTTTCTTCATACTACCAATTATATGTATTTTAGGGATCCATTATCTGTGGACTTTTATTCTTATAGAATCCTGTGATTTTGCGAACAGATCATTAATGCTGTGAGAAAATATTTATACCATAGCTGGCCACTTATTAGGTACGTGTTTTTAGTACTGTACTGTACTAGGTACATAGCATACAAATCATAGCTTTGTGTTGTTTAAACAATGGTTTAATTGGGGGGCTTAAATGTTCTAATTTTTAACTGGTGTACATGTAAACGCAACACTACTTCATTTTCATTATTATTATTATATCTGATGTACTGTAGTAGGTATGTACAATTTAACATTCCTCCGATCAATGTCCGTTTGTTTTAAGTTCCAAGATCTTAAGAATTATAACAGGAGAATAAAATGTTTTATATGAACTTAATTCAGATCTGACTAGCAGAAAACATGTTAAAGCATTTTTGGGTTGTTTTTGAGAACTGGCACTCACTGTATATTGTCTTTTTTCCTCAGACCATTCTCTGTTTCCCTAGAAATTAATGTGTAATGTGAAAATCCCATCAGATCAATCCCAGTAACCCATCTACCACCTACCCCCAATAACCATGCCACATTTAAATTAACTTAAATCAGATTACTAATCCATTTCGATGCTCCATTTGAACTTCAGCAGATCAACAACAGGTCTTGATCATGTCTGAATGAATCGAGTTGATGCTGTAAGACAGGTTGATTTGCATTAACAAGCAATTGTAAAGGTGTACCTAATAAATTGACCAGTGACTGTATGGCATTAACTTGTTCAGGATGTATGAGATAAGGGTTTGGGGGTGCGAGGGTTCTGGGGTTTGGGGTGAATTATGACGCCTATCCCAGAAAACCCAGGGCACAGGGGTGTAACCAGTTAGATGCTGAGTGTTATAGAGGTTCGGTATAGATGTTCGGTTTGTCAGCTATAAAAGGGGGCATGGAAGAGGCCATGTGGCGGTGGGGGATCACACCCAATAGTAACATGGCTAGGAGGGGACCGATTCCCTCTATTTCATTCTTTTCTTACAGTTAATCAGAAAGACTTCTTGGTCTGTATTTAAGATGAATCCTGCTGGTATTGTTACAGGTGAAAGATAGAATGCCAGTCTATCCCAGGGCTAGAAGGGGTTGGTATTGATCTTTTGGTGATGATCATGTAAATCAGCAGTTATATAACGGATTTGGCATCATCAAAAGGAAAAAATACCAAATAAAATGCAGGGTTGAAGTTCAAATAGGTAAGAGTGGATTTGATAAAACTGTGTATTTAATCAAATAATTCTATACCGAAAGTAGAATAGGATACTGCAAAGCTACAGAACCTAATAGAGTATTAATACTACTGCCAGAAACCGATAAGATTTGTCAGTGGCTAATGAAACCAGGAGGTTTAGTGATTAGGAAATGTTACTCCTCCACATTTATTGAACATTAAGGATTCAACCAGGCTTGGCATTATTCTGTTTACTAATTATAGTAGAATGAAGAGCAAAAAAAAGCTGCAAGTCATCGTGTTTACTGCTAGTTTTGAAAGACTGATTGTAAGTGGAAATATTTGGAGGCACAGCATGGAGAGGATTTGTGAGGTGACTAATTCACTGTCAGCTCTGACAGAGGGGGAAAATGTTTTGTCTGGCCTAAAAGCCTCCGCTCTGCTTGCTCATTTATGAAAGTCCACTGAAAGGCACTTTGTGCAGTTTAGCCCACCCAGAGATGTTTATTTATTGAAACAAAAACATAAATAAAATAATTATCTTGACATTGTGCTGCATGTTGGTACAAAAGAGGAAGAAAACAGGAAGGTCTTCGGTTAGTGCTAATACATATTAGATACTGCTTTTTATTCTTGAGAGGTTTTTTGGTCTTTTAATGTAATAAGAATGATTTTAATGTATAAGGAATTTTAAAAAGAGCAACTGTACAGCGTCTGTGTAACCCAATAATACCCCGTTAAACCCACAGCATTTGTCACAAATAATGAATTACTAAAATGCAGTTAGTGAAATAACTAGACTGAGAGTGATCAGCCCATTTAGAGGAACCATTAGAAATTACTCATGACCAGTTTCCTTCCAGAGCACATACAGGTTAACTGGTGTCTGATTGACATCAACTGTAGTGTATTTGATTAATTTAGAAATAGGAATAGGTTCTTTTGGAACTCTACTTCTAGTGTAGATCCTTTTAGACAGAACCCTTCATGGTTGGAATATGTTTTATAAAACGTTCGGGTATGGGATGTGGAAAGGCACACGTTAGGAGAAGGCCACAAAAAGATTTTAAGCTTTTAAATATTCCAGATTACCATTCAGAGCTCTGTTAAGAAGTGGACGGTATATTGCAAAACACAGGTCAAGGTCCATTTGATCAACATCTTATAAATTATAATAAATGATTATAGGAAATAAAAATTTCTTTTAATTAGTCGTGTGCTAACTGCTCGCGTTTGGACTACAGACTATTCTAACTTGGTTGATGTGTTTAGAAAATTTTTCATGCAAGTTACTTGTGTGTGGATATTTTTTGTTTTTTGCTGTAAATAGTGTTTATAAGTGTGTGTGTGTGTGCGCCTGTCCTATTGTAAGTAGTACTCCCCTATATATTCTCTCTAATGTAGATCTAAACTGGTTCACTTTCACTCATTAAGTCTAATCTGCTGTGTTGTCTGTAATAATGCCTATCAAAGCATTTTTGTCTTCTGTCAAACAAACAACAGACATGTCAATCACGTGTGTTTTACATACACTTTACGGTATTTCCATATTGTTTACAGTGATTTATTGTAAAAATACCCTTTATACTTAAATACAGTAATCTAAAACTATGTGACTATGGTTGTGTCCATTTCGGTTAATGATATGCACATACCTGTAGTAAGTTTTTTAAATTAATTCAAATAATTTCAAAGATTGCAAAATTAGGTTTAACCAATGACAAATTATAGTTGCATATTCCAGGTTGAATCCTGTATGCAATAATGATTAACTAGAAAGATCACAAACTCGATGCCAAATCAAAAAAATACCACTGGAGCAGGCACTTGCTGAACTTTCTTTCCACAATCTGTGGTTCCATTACTGAATGCTTCTCCATCTTTTCTGCTTTAACTACAATTTACATTTACAGCATTTAGCAGATGCTCTTACCCAGAGCGACTTACAATTGATACAGTTTTACAGCAGTTCTAAGCAATTAATGGCCTTGCTCAGGGACCCAACTGTGGCAGCTTGGAAGAGGTGGGATTTGAACCCTGAACCTTCTGGTCCATAGTCCAGTACCTTATCCACTAGGCTACCACAGTCCAGTTGACACATACAATCGTTTGTTTCTTTCTGTACTATGAAACAGGCCTAACTTGTACATTCCTAACTCCCATATGACCATGTACTGCCTTTGTTCTATAAAAATCTCCCACCATGTGCTTTGGAAACACGCATGTATACGTTGTATATGTTACAGGCGATGTGTGATACAGAGAGCCTGCTTTTAGATTTAAAGCATAAAATGTATGTCATTTAAATATGTTATATAGTTTGTCAATGCTGTATAGGCTTTTTACAGCTTGACAAGCAGTAAATGTGTAAAATATTTCCAATTTCGGCTTTCTGTACATTGCCTAGGCATGCTAATTGTCACACTGGGAGAAATGTATACACGGTAAAGGTTGAGTAGAACTTACAGAACCAAAACATATGTACAATGTGTGTATATATATATTATTTTATTCACACATCATAGTTTAACTTTATTTCCCTTCATTCTCGTAAAATGATCACCTCTGAATGAACATGTACTGCAAACCGTCAAAAATATACAAATGAATGCAGACTTGTGCTATACTCTGGTCTAATGTGTAAAAATCATTGGCACTGAGGGAGAGAAAAAACAAAGAAGGAAAGAAAGAAAGAAAAGACAGTCAAAGTGTAAAGACATGCACGGCATACATGTGTGAGCATCAGGTAAACGGCGATGCTCGGTGCGTGGGGATGATCTCTGGAACCGAAAATACTATATAGTCAGACAGTAGTCCGAAAGGCTGCCTTTTAGAAAATAAAAACCATCAAGAATGGTACTATTAGGCACATAATCGTTTTTGTTATACATAGTCATCAATCTCTGGTAGATGTGGAATTGTTTGTAATAAAAGAAAGAACAACCAACACGTGGTAGAACGTACAGCAAAAACCATTCATCCGCTGTTTGTTACAAGTATTCAAGCAGTCTTGTCTATTAAAACACAGGAATGTCAAATCCATAGCATAGTATCCATGGTCCTCAGATGAGGGCATGTGTGTAGGGGGTCATGGTGCTGGTTCAGATGCTTAGGTCTTTGGAGTTTTCTTTGTAGGCCTTTCTCCTAGGCTCAGGGAGTGTGTTGTTGGGTCTGTAGTTGGTCTTGAGTTTACTGTAGTAATCTCTTACACTGTCATCCTTTTCTTCCTCATCTGAGTCTTCTTCCGAGCTTCTTGTAGTGGACAGGACTCGGTCAAGACTCCTGGCCCTTGTGTCAAGACCTTCCTCCTTGGAATATCTTCTTTCAGGAGATCGACCCCTCAACAGAGAACTGTACTTATCGAGGGCAGCATCCGGCTCAGTGGTCCTAATACGGGAAAGGCTTAAGTCTTGGTTGGTTTTTCTGGGCAGGGTGTCACCACGGTACTCTTGCTCTACACTTAAGAAGCGCTGGAGCGAGTCGCTATAATTTGATCTGTGGTAAGGATCACGGGAAAGAGATTCACTTGTTGGAAAAGTATCGTACGATCGGGGTAGCGTGGTCTCACGGTTAACACGGTCAAAGGACTGCCGTGGGAGGGTGTCATCACGGTTCCAACGATCCAAAGACATTCTGGGCAAGGTGTCATTGTTCAAACGGTTGTAGGGCTTTCCTGGAAATAGCGAGCCATTGTTTTGATTTAATCGGTCATATGATTGCTTTGCCAATGGACTCTCACGGTTTGGTCGCTCGATGGCAGGAAACGTCAAGACACTGTCCAAGTAGGATGAAGGCTCAGGAGATGGAGGCTCCTTCAAGGCCACATCCTCGCTCTGCTGCGGTTTTCCATTGCGAGGCCTGTTGGTTGTGGGGTTGAATTGCCGCTGAGGTGATTGATATCTGGAGCGATTTGGAGATCTCTGGGTTCTAGGTGACCTGAGCTGATGCCTGGACTGCTGTGGTGATCGTCGCCTTTGAGGAGAGGAGTGGCGATGGTGATGATGCCGTCTGTCAGGTGACCGGCCACGCCCATGTCTATATCGACTGTCCAGGGTGTTGTCTGCACTTCTGGCCCGGGGCTTCCTCTCTGGCGAATGGTGCCTCCGGTGGTGATGGTACGAGTCATCCTTGCTGTACCGTTTATCGTTCCTACCATACCTGTCAGTGCCACTGCTGTCCTTGTTATGGCGTTTGCGCCGGCCTCTACTCTCCGGGGACCGATGTCTGTGGTTGCTGTGGTGATGGTTAGACCGTTGCTTGTGCTGACCCGACTCTCGCACCCTCCTGTCGTCATTCCGGGATGTTTTATGGTCTGGTTGAGAGCTGGGATCCAATGGCGAATGTGGCTGACTTGCTGGAGCTTCTGCTTTCACTTCCGAAACAGCTTGAGCCCCGAAGACGGGGTCGTTGTTGTCGTTGCTGCCGTCTGTAACATACACAAGTGATTATAGGCAAAAATTAATGGGAAAATAGCCATTCTATCAAATGGGGACTCTATGGCTGTCTTTTTTTGCCAAAAATGTGATGTAATACAAGTTGTAATACAAACCTTTGCAACAATTATTTAGCCCACTCTTCAAATGGATTCCTATTCCATTTGGAAGCACAACAGCTCTGTACAGTCATGCCTTTTTCATTTAATTGTTTGTTTTCCCATTTTTTTCTTTGTTTGTTTGTTTGATGTCTGAATTAGTTGTTACTTGGTTTATTTCTGGATCGTGTCCAAGTATTTTGTAAAAAAAAAAAAAAAAAAAAAAAGTATAATATACTTCTCACTGGAAACCTTTTATAAGATCGGGAATCAGCTTCATTAATGATTTTTTAAATTTATTTTAGGGTTTTTCAAACCTATGAATAAGACTATATAATAGATGTACCTGAAAAAATAACAGTAACTGAACAACAAACGTTTACGTATAATATACATAAAAAATTATAGCATGGAAAATTCTCACCGAGAGTAATGAATTCTGCGTAGAGTTCTTCCCTGCTTGTCTAATCCAGAGCAGTCCTGGACCTTTCTGCGTTATTATAGGTAAATAATCCTTCAACAATAATCCTTCCACAGCCCAAGCCTACAGTTAATCGGTGTCATTAAAATGGGCTCAGAGATAGCACAGCGCTGTCAGCATGCCTACTGAACCTCTCCTAAGGTATTACTATCAATGCTGTGCTTTGGAGAAACATTCGTAGACCAAAATAGAGAAAAGCTGATTTATGAATCTGAATGTGTTGGTAATGTTACTGGATGAGTGACATAACCACAAAAATAACCATAAAACACAAATGGATGTTCCATATGAAACCAGTCTAAGGAAGGGAGAGGGTTTTGAATTCAAATTTTTGAGATGTAAACGTATAACCACAGGTCAGTATGTAAATTCATTCACTTCTGGACAGAATGAGAGCGGTCACGCCGTGGCAATGCATTGTGGGTGAATGGATGGACAAATGACGGCACGGCAAGGACACGGCAATTACAAACCGTTGTCTGGTTTTGAAAGAGACCAGGCTCTCCTGCCTTTTCGTTTTTCACACCGGCCGTGGCTTGTTGAGTGACCACCGCTGCGAGAGAGTAAGAATCCCACCAACACAGATTTAAACCAGAGAAAAAGAGAAGAGAGAAAAGCAGAACATTTAGATACCAGAAACCAAAAGCAGTGGCGTTCGTAATGGAAAACATGTTTATTCGTTCAATTAGTCAATCAAAGAGATTGTCCATAAAAAGCTCCAAACCATAAGTGGAAGAAAAAACGAATTTAAAGACAGGCTTCAGATTAGCACAAACAATTACCCAGTGGCAGACAGACCCAAGCTTCAGACAATGTCAAACAGATGCTTTTATATGTACATACACACCCACACTCAAACACACAACAAATACACAGTGATTTAAGCAGTGGTACTCAAACTGTTTACAACTTTTGAGGGGAGATGGATATCACGATATCATGAATTCATTTTGACTTATTCTAATAATAAATCCTACTTTTAATCACATGCCTTTAGAGTTTTGGAATGTCATCTATGTGGCCAAAAGAGCCATCTCTGTAATTCAGCAAACAAATATTAATAAATAAAAAAAATACCAGTATACAGGAATGCATCGCTTAACATCCATTTACGTTTGTTCGCTTCAACAGCCTTAGGTATTATAGGAGGAAATCAAAATCTGTCTTCTATACATCTAATTCAAATCTGAATGACAGAAACTAGTTTAAGTGAAAATCTGCGACACCTGCTGACAGAAAAGAGAATTGCTGGCAGAAAACTGTACGGTGACGTTTTGTCTTTGGTAAACGCTTCAAGTTTTATAAACATTACAAAGATAAAAATGACTTTACTATACAGTATGGTACTGTACTAAATGAGCTGATGTTTTGCATTAATTAATACTGTTTATTTAAATAAAACATCATGAGCAAAATACCTAAACTACTATGTGACTGTGATAAAGTCCAGTCACGGTCTATTTTGTTTGACAGAACGTAATGCAGGCACATTAAACAGCATAAACCTGTGGGATTATATCAGGCTTGGCCTATTAATCAATTTTTATTACTGCCCAAGATGCATCATTTTGTGCTTCTATGTTGCTTCAGCTCCTATATGAGGGGTCTGCTCAAACAGGTTGAATACCACTGGAGTAAAGCGATGTACATAGCAAACAGAAACTGGCAATATGTTGAAAAATTAAAGTTAAAAAGGTACAAAAATATACCACCTTAAAAGATCATTCATGGGGGGGGGGGAAAACCCTCACAATCTGAACATGACAAAATACATGAAATACAGAATGCATAAAAGAACATCAGTAACTGAGATCTGCGTTGATGACTCTTCCATAAATATTATGGAAAAACAAGTCTTAAAAAAATGATTTGAACTGACAACGTCATGCAGCAACACATTTAAATGTTCATTGGTTTTATGGCTGGAATGGAGTCGCACTAATGAAGGAACCTTAATGAAAAGTGTTGAGTGGCTGGATTGATCCGTGATGTACTGCACTATAGCTTTGAGTGAAGGGTAAAAAAAAGGCTTTCCTTCATAGTCACAAAGGCTCTAAAGTCTTCTCAGTAGCTACATTCACCTTTAATAAATAGCATAAATATGTCGCACTCGTTAGCTCACGTCAGAGGGCGCGTAGTTCAAGTCTGACTTGTTTAAAATATAGCATGCCATATGGCCTCTAAGAATAATACACCTACAAACTCATTAATTCCACTCGTCCCTTCCTCTCAATAAAGCCCAAGAACCACTGAATAAAGGAAGGACAGAGGGAGGAAAAAAAGGTCACAAAACATTTCCCACTGTTCCCTGTTAGTTTACTGCCTGGTTCACTGAAGCAAAAATGATGGCAAAGGCAACAGGAAGAAGGCCCATCACCAAGAGTCAGGACGGCAGGAGAGGAAGACAGGTGGTGCTCTGTCACGGGGTGAAGACAGGTGAGAAAGGGACGTTTTCGTAGATGGACCCACCATATTCGGGTACGGAGCCGTCACCGCGCTTCAGCACCAAGTGCACTGTCCGGCCGCCATTTTTGATCAGCTCAATGGCGCGGGTGTGCTTCATGCCTTTGGTGGTCTCACCGTTAATCTCTAGGATCTCATCTCCTACCTGAGAAAGAAGAGAGATGGGTGTAAGGGTGTGGAGTAAACTAGACATGAGAACTCGGTGTGCAAACAGTTGAATTTGGAAAAACAACTTCAGTTTAAAATTCATGACGGAAACCGTAACATGCGGTACTGCTTAAAAGTTTTAGGCCACCATTAGATTTGTTGTTTTTGCAACAGTATAATAATCAGTGACAACTGGACCAAAAAATTCTAAGCTGCTACCCTCCCAGAAAGACCATTTCCTGATCAAGCTTTTTTGGCTTCCAGGTGAAGCTTGCCAGATGCTGCTACTGCTCAAGTGTAAGGGGAGGTCACACTAAATACTTACCACTGTAATTATGAAAGCTGTTTTAAATTGTATTATTATTTTTTTTTTTACAGCTTTCTGTTTGTCCTTTTTCAGCTGTATAATACTGCATACACATTCCCTGTATTCTAATAAAGAGACTGAAATATAATTAGATATATTAACCCAATCTAATGATGGCCTAGACAGTACTGTAGTATATAATACTAATACTGGGAAGCTGTGAAATGCAAAACTAATTAACAAAAAGAAAACAGGAAATGTAGGAAGATTAACTGAGACTGAAGTTCCATTAGCCTGAATACATTACATATACATTTCATTTATATTTTTATATTAAATATGATGCTACATTTAATCAATGTAATATGGAAACCCTAAAAACGTTGAGCCAAAGTATTCTTCCCAGCCCCCACTCCCTATTTGTGCATGTCACACAGTAGGCATGTCAAAACAACATATTTTTTGTTGTTTCATTGCAAAAGGCCTTCTTTCATTTGCACAGCAAACACACAAGCAGAAAACCACAAATTAATAATAAGACACTTTTCTATTTAAAAGCATACTGTGATTGCATAGGATTACAGCTTCAACAGAGGAGAAGGTAAAAGAGGGACTGTAATTTCAGCAGGTGTTATAATAATATTGATAAACTTCTGCTTACCTTTTATCTTCTTCTCTGTTAAAGCCACAGTCAAATGGATTTCAGGGTACAAACTTTATACAAACTAGGACACGTCTCCAAAACAAGTTCATAAGGATTTCAGACCAAGCATAACACAGATGAAGAATAAATGCATGTCCTCCCCGTGCCTGCGTGGGTTTACTCGGGTACTCCGGTTTCCTCCCACAGTCCAAAGACATGCACGTTAGGTTAATTGGTGTTTCTAAAGTGTCCCTTAGTGTATGAATGTGTGAGTCCATGTGTTTGTGAGTGTGCCCTACGATGGATTGTTCCAGCCCTTGCGCCCAGAGTTGGGATGAGTACATCATGTAGGTGCAGCTGACAAATCTCGAGCAACTGGGCCGAAATCTCACAGGAGTTCTAAAGAAAAATAGTGTTCTAATACAATGGCTGATGAACTTTTGCATACATATGTTTCCATACATCTACGGTCAGCAGAGTTGAGTCCTGTAAATTCCTGGGTATAAACAAAGATCCAAAAAGATCTCAAATGGGAAACGCATGGTACTGCAGTTATGAAGAAGGCCCAGCTCAAGAAATTACAACTGCCTCAAGCACTGCTGGTTTCAATCTACACTACATTATCACCATTTCTATCACCGTCTGGTTTGGCTCAGCGTCCCTGCACACTACGCATAAGCTATAAGACAGACTGTGCTGTGCTGAGAAAATCATCGGCTGTCGTCTTTCCACCCTTGAAGAGCTGTATGTCCTAAGGATGAGAAAAAGGGCAAA
>JAVSBV010000074.1:630368-651889 GCA_033117975.1 Parotocinclus spilosoma | reverse complement strand
TAAGAAAGTGTAATATTGTGAAGCTGCTTTGAGACAATACTCTATTGTAAAAGGCGCTATATAAATAAAATTGAATTAAATTGAATCATGCTATCCCTCTATAATTCAAAGGAATATGTAAGTTAGATGTACTTTTATAACCTTTAGATTGTACTAGACTTCTAGATTGGACCTAGTGCTGATCTGTAACTCGGCTACAGGTCACCTCCTTACCAATACAATAAAGTCAGACTATTTATCTGGTTCATTTTTTACTAGCTACCGGTGGTGTACCATTTTTAAAAAGCTGACCCGCCAATATGAATAGGTCTTAGATTTTTGAACGAAGACCAACTTGTTTCAGATTCCTGAAGATTTAAGCCTCAGGGCTTCATCTGCTGGATTCAAGGAACCACATTCAATCATACCACCCATCTGGTGACAGAACAGATATCTCGTTCATCGGGTGTTGACAGAAACGGGGCAGCTCTTCTGATTTACGACCTGGAGGCGGATCCTCGTCAATCAAACCTGCAGTGAAAACCTGGCACTCACAAATGAAAGCAGTACAGGTGTGACTTGTTTGTTTTCCTTCCCTCACCTGTTGGGTTGTGTTTTTTGTGTGACATCTGCTCCCTCCTGATGCCGTTTGGTGTTCCGTTGCAGTGCTCCTTGTCTGTTTTTTGGCTGCTGAAGGTTGACAGAGGCTGGATCTGGTGGTACTGTAGTCCTATGGGTGCTAGACCCTGTTGGTGGTAGTCTGATGAGTTGGAGTAGGTGTTACCGTCCAGGCAATCAGCACATACGACTGGAACATCAAAACCGCCTGAAAAAAGAGGGCCAAACAAATGAAGTAAACACCTAGCACAAGTTTAGGATGTACAATATTTGAGCCTGTTTAGTCTAGAACTGTAACTAATATTTGTAGTTCTATTACTTTAGTTTCATATTATGTATTACTCTTGAATTAAGTATTTATCCTGGGTGCTCCTGAATGGTGGAATTTCCTTCCCACGGCCATCTTTTCGCGGGAATCCAAAAGAGCAAACTATGGCCATGTTCCCCTCTCGTTCTGTTGACTGGACTGACCCTAGCATCTGTTAGCTCATGTATACAGAAAAGGTCAGTTAGTGCCATCTTCCCAGCATGTTTAATTGCCCCATGACCTTGCCTGTGCAGCAGTTCAAACATACCAGGTAGCTGACATGTTACTGGAATCGGGTTCCCTTTCACCTTCCTTAGCCAGAAGTCATGTGATACTGGTGACTCTGTGAGTAGTTACTGGCTATTACTATGATTTACTGAAAGAAAGGGTTAAAACAAGAACCTGAGAGGTTCGACGTCCTGTCTATCAATCTATCAATACTATTTAAAAGGTACAAACGAAGCTTGCCAGTTTTGAAATCAGCCAGTGATAAATACTGGCTCCATAAATTCAATTCAACTGACTTAAACTAATTTAATGCTACTAAATCACAATATACATAGCTGACAAACACTTGCCGCTTTATCAGCATTAGTAAAGATTATTCAGAGCTAAAAATAGCAAAATTAGGTGTTCCACAGGGATCTGTTCTAGACCCTTTGTTTTCTCATTACATATGACATGAAATATGCTTAAGCAGTCATTTCTTTTATTATTATTATTTTTTTTTTATTAAATGGCCCCTCAATCAGTTGAAAATCCTTAGTCAAATTTCTTAACATCAGAATATGCTGTCTAAGAACAATCAAGAACTAAAACTAGTTCCTCTGGGCATGTGCATCAAACAGTTCATGTAGTGAAAATTCACTTCTACAATATAATAGCTCAGATGATTGTTTTATTCTACCTAAAATAGCTTAATAAAGACTAAATTACCATTGCTGTGTGTATGGACCCCGGGCTGGGAGCCTCCACTGGACTCCACTCTTATACACACGTCCTGCCTTTCTGACAGAGTCCCCTGTGAGGAAAGGTAACTCGGGACATCAGGGGGTACAATCGTTTCATCTGAAAGAACAAACATAAATAATATGAGGATTAACTTAGGTGGTATGGCAGGCCAAATTGTGCCACGAAAATATCTCCTATGCCATTACACCACCAGCAGCCTGATCTGTAGATACAAGGCTGGATGGATCCATGCTTTCATGTTGTTTAGGCCAAATTCTGATCCTAGCATCCGAATATCTCAGCAGAAATCAGGTCTCAGACCAGGCAACATTTTTCCCATTTACTATTGTACAATTTAAATGAGGCCGTGCAAATTTTAGCTTAAGTTTTAGGTTCAAGTTTAAGGGAGCATCACTTGGTTTGGTTGTTTGCTGCCCAACTGTTTGCCGCCCAACTGTTTGCCCAAGGTCTGACATGCTGTCCATTCAGAGATGCCCTTTAGCACACTTTTGTATCGAGTGGTTATTTGAGTTACTGTTGACTGTCTATCAGCTTGAACGAGTCTCGCCTTTCTCCTCTGGCCTAAACAAGGTATTTTCCCCCAGATAACTAAAACTGGCTGTACATGAAAATCCACACGGGGATGTGGGCTAGCCGGTGCCCACCCCGCAACATGTCTTTTGACTGTGGGAGGAAACCGGAGTACCCGTAATAAGCCTACGCAGACACGGGGATAACCCAGGCCACTCCACCCTGGGCTTGAACCTGGAACCTTCCTGCTGTGAGGGTAGATCATCAGCTTCTAAAATACTCAGATCAACCGGTCTAGCACCAACAACCATGTCATGCTCAAAGCCACTTAAATTCGCCTTTCTTCGCCATACTGACACGCAGTTTGAACTTCAGCAGGTCTTCTTGATCACGTCTACATGCCTAAATGTATTGGTGTTCTGCCATGCCATTGGATAATTTGATATTTGCGTTAATGACGTGGTCTCAAATGCATTGTGCCATGCATCAATTGCAATTCAGGACCATTTGGGCTCCTGTTTAAGCCTTTGGACTACAAATTCCAGCTCCCCTGTTGGGCCCTTGGATAAGACCCTTAGAGCTCTTACCTGTATTGACACTGCAATCCTCGCTCTTCTTCCTCGTCTGGTAAATGATGCACACCCACACCAGTGAGGTCACCACAACGCTGGTCACAACGGCAATAACAACAATGCCCGCTGTGACAGCTCCTGCGTTGATCTGAGCATGGCAGTTGCCACCGTTGCGCTGGTACACCGTCAGGCTGCAGTGTGCACGCTCGGTGCCTAGAGGGTTAGACATGACGCAGGTGTAACGGCCAGCGTCCTCTGGAGCTGCACTGCTGATCACCAGTAGCTGGTTGCTGTGGGTGAAGTGGTGCCGCTCGCTGGGAAGCAGTGGTTCGTCGCCTCGCAGCCATGTGATGCGCGGAGGTGGGCTGCCAATGGCCTTGCACTGCAGTGCCACCGCCTCTCCCAGCGCCACACTCCGGTCCTCCATACCCTGTGCCAGGTGGGGGGTTTCTATGAGAAAACAGATGCAAGATCTGGTCATTGTTTTATCAAAATCTCAACTCTGGCACAATATCTAGCTGTGTCTATTTTTACTGGACATGTGATTGCTATAAACAATTCTTTTTTTTCCCCGTGTACTAAGAAAAATGGAACACTTAATTTGAGGCAGATAAGACTTTAGCGACAAATCCTATAATAAACTGTGGTCTCTGATCTGGCATCATGTCTGCATGAGGACTGCAGGTGGACGTAAGAAGCACTGATTACGTTACGAGTCCAGCATCCGCTGTATTAGTGCAGAATGAGAGGCTCTGTCCCTGCCCAGCTGAGCTCAGCCTGAGAAAAGATCTCATATCCCACTGCTTAAACCCTCTGCCCCTTTCCAAGACCTCATCTCTGCCCTTTCACCTCCAGTCCAGAAACAAGGCCACAGCTGCAGCAAAGCCACAAAAAACCCCGAAAACATTTCTACATGGAGCGCAGCTGGGGTTAGCCAAATCCCAGCAGCTTTAGATACTCACTAAACTCAACAGGACATAATAATGTAATAAATATCTAGTCAATATTTGGGTTTGATCCTGTCAGCTCGAGGTCACATATTACTCATGAATTTAAACTACTCCTGGAAGTGCTTGAGGGATGGCAGAAGATCATCAGTTTGAAACCTAACCCTGTGATGGCTTGTTTGTTTGATTTTTGCCACTTCACCTTATAGATGGCTATATGGCTGGCTCTATATCTGTTTTCTCATTTCCTTTCGATGTGCTACATCTAGAATAAAACAAATCACAATAAGTATCTCAGTCCAGTGTGTGATAAAAATGTTCATAATTTCCCCCTGGCTATACTTCACTACAGCACATTGTTTCTTGACAATGAGTAAAGCTGTCTCTGTCTTTAGGGCAGGGCATTTAATTAGTATGTGTTTGATTGCCAGTGAGTGTGTAAACATGTAATTAATAATCTAATGATTGCAAAAAGTCAGTAATCTGATCAACGAGTTTACATGCTCTTGGGTAATAGGATCATGGGAAAGCTCTGGGTGACACAGACAAATACTGCATTTCTACTTTGCAACCATCCAATAATATTCATATAATAATAATAATAATAGTATTATGTACTAAAAATACAAAAGAATACAATTATTTATCTAGAGTATTTAATGGATCCCCTCCAAAGTGTTTGAAATTTATTTTCATTTTGTTTAATTCCGTGCAAGGTTTAATTCCAGGGTTGCCAGATCCCATGAGAAAAAATAAGCCATAGGTCAATGGAAAAAAGACTTTGAATAAGTCCTTAAAACAATGGGACCTGACAGGTTCTGCTAGTATGCAAGCTGAGAAAAATTGAGAAAACTGATTGAAATGGAATGTATGTGCTGAGAATTCATATTACTGAGGTAAATGCAGCTCTCATCATTGGATTTCATACTCGGATTTCCTAGATTGGATTAATGTCTGGAAATTGAAATATAAAATTGGATTTTAGATTTCAATGTGCTGTTTACATGACCACTTGAATAATCGGAGAACTACAGAAATCCGATTATGATCAGATTATTAAGGGAATGGAAATGTGTTCCAGTGTTCCGTTACATCTCTGGCAAACTGCAGCTTTTCCTGCTAGTAGATTTAGATTAGATGTGAATGAGAAATATGGCACCATGTGTTGTCTGATTTGTCATCTTGTACCCAGTGTCTTGTATTTGTGGTTTAATTACATGACGTTCATAATTTGCTTTGCCATTTGCCCTAAACTAGAACTGAAATGTGTCCAAACATGGAATGGGTTGATCTGTGATCTCCTGGGGTCCTGCTAATCTTGCTGCCTTTTTCATCTTTTCTCAGGGGACCAAGAAAGAAAACAATGACCCTGTAACTTTGATTTGCATTTCCTCTCTTTAAAATGTATTCAACAGAAACACGAAGTCTCTCCTTCACTGAATGGCGCATTATCTGCTGGGATGGTGAACTTACCCAGCACTGTGAGGGTGACGTTGGCAGAAATCATGCCCGCCGTGTTTCTGGCTGTGCAGCTGTACACCCCCATGTCCTCTGGCTTCACGTCCATGATAAAGAACACATCGTCGTCGGGCATGACCTGCATGCGCCGCTCACGGGCCGCCGGGAAATCGATGCCGCCGTCTTTCTGCCACGCCACCTGTGGAGTCGGGTAACCTTTTGCTGCACATTCCAGACGGGCTTTTGCTCCAGCCCTGATGGTCAGGTCACGGGGTGTCTTTACGAACGATGGCAAAACTGTGGTAATACAGAAAAAAAAAAACGGAGATTTTAGATCTGTAGCTTAAATCAATCGCTATACACACAACCACCTCAAATAAAATGCGATCATTTGCATGTGCTGGAAGAACTGATATAATAGGATAATAGTCACGGTCAGCACTGCTACGCTGCTAATTCAATTTGTTCCAAATGTGAATGGACAGAGTGCCACTAATGACATTTCTGTCCTGAGGTGGCTCTCATGAAACAACATACTTTTTGTAATCACTCCATAAAGCCAGCTTTAGTGCTCAGTACGGGGTGGAGGAAAATCGATTTGGTAACAAATCAATTCTGCCATTCTGATTCAAATCAATCTAGAAAAGTAGAGAATTAAAGAAATAAGGATATTGATGTGTATACTAAGTCTTTCAGCCACATCTAACTACTCCAAGTATATCCATAGTATACACAACCGCTGGGCACTTTATTAGGTACACTCTTTTGTAGTTTTACAGACTGTAGTCCCCGTTTCTCCACATTTTGTTTTTCGAATGGTCAGGACCTGCACAGATCAGGTACTATTTGACCAGTGGATCATTCTCAGCACCGCAGTAACACTGACATGGTGTGGGTTGCTCTGGTATGAGTGGGTCAGACACAGCAGTGCTGCTGAAGCTTTGTTTTAAACACCTCTGTGTCACTGCTGGACTGAAAATATTGCAGCATCCAAAAAATTTCATCCTGTGAGCACTGATGAAGGAGTAGAGGATAACTGACACCAACTGTATTAGTCATTTTTTGTGTTGGTGGTGAAAGCCAGCTACTAGAAATGGCTCCTGAGGGTCTGAGTTCAAATGCCAGATAGGGCTTGCCACATGAAGGGCGGGAGATGTGTTCAAGTAGCTGCTTGCAAACCTTTGAGATTTGCTTTGGGTCATTGCATTGTCCTGCTGCACCATTAATAATGAATGTAGCAAAACAAAGCATACTGGTTTGCCCTCACTTACATTGGAAGTTAATTTTTAGGTTCTAGATGCAGGCAGAAGTTCACCAAGGACAGAACGCCAATTTACATTTACGGCATTTAGCAGACGCCCTTATCCAGAGCGACTGTGATGGCCTAGTGGTTAAGGTACTAAACTATGGACCAGAAGGTCAAGGGTTCAAATCCCACCTCCGCCAAGCTACCACAGTTGGGTCCCTGAGCAAGGCCCTTAACCCACAGTTGCTTGAATTATAAGTCTCTCTGGATAAGGGCGTCTGCTAAATGCCGTAAATGTAAATTGGCGTTCTGTCCTTGGTGAACCTCTGCCTGCATCTAGAACCTAAAAATTTACTTCCAATGTAAGTGAGGGCAAACCAGTACGCTTTGCTTTGCTACATTCATTATTAATGGTGCGGCAGGACAATGACCCAAAGCAAATCTCTAAGGTTTACAAGCAGCTACTTGAAAACCAAGGAAGATCAAGCAGAGTGGACTTTCCTCCATATATACAGTTTATCTAAAAAAAAAAAAAAAAAAAGAGGACAAAGCACTGAATGCACAAGCCAACTTTTAAATTTACCGCTGATGCTGAGGCGGGCCTTGGTGGAATATGTAGAGCCGAAGTGGTTGGAGATGACACACTGGTAACGACCCTCCTCTTCAAAGGTGACCTTTCGCAGGTACAGGACAGTGGTGTACTCCATGATTCCTCCTTCTCCTCTGGAGCCAGTGTTGGGGAAGTTCTCCACGTTGGCATGGTGCAGAGGCTCTTGGTCTTTCCTCCATGTGAAGCTCATGGGTGAACTGCTGCTACTCACTGCAGTACAGGACAAGCGCACGTCCTTTCCCAGGACAGCCGCCGTGGACACGGGGTGAACAGTGATCTGAGGTTTGGGCAGATCATCTAGAGGAGAAGCACAAGTGCTGGGGGTGTTATCTCAGAAACTCAGAAGGTGGATGTGACAGGAGTTATACTATGGAACAAACAAGGTGGCTTATAGGCTTGCTTTTTAATCGACATTACTCTGTCCCAGTGGTTCCCAAAGTGGGGGTGCAGCAAGGCAAAGAAATGAAAAAATGTGCAAATAGTAAGGGTTTTTTTTTTCCCCTCTCGGGAGACTGGTTACGTTTTAAAGCCATTGGTTACCTGAGACAATATGCTGAAAGCGCTGAATGCTTTCACACAGACAGTAAAAACTGAAAATGCATAATGCATGTCACTTCTAATAATTCCACTGTAAAGATGATTTAGAATTGGATGAACATGAATTTCTGTGGAGTTTGGAACCAAAAGCCACATGGCAGACTCGCAAATATTCACATCTACAAATGGGGGGCACTGCAGAAAATGTTCGGGAACCATTACTCTACCCCCCTGTAGAAATCTAATCATGACATGTAAGCTTATGATAATTAAAAGTTTAGGCCAATATTTTGTGTGCTTTATCACCAGGATGTGCTGAAATGTATACAGTACACAGTACTTGGTAGCTCGTTATGTACATGAACCTTTGCTTCTGGGAAATCTACAGACCATTCACTTATCCCAGCAGTCCTGCATTATATGAACGCCAAATCCCATTAGGTCAAACCTTCTGGTAGAAATTGGTCCCAACCCAAACCCAACACACCTGATCCAAGTAATCAAGCTCTTGACGAGCATGTAATTGAACAGAACCCTGAGATGCTCACCACAAACGAAGCTCTGTGCTGGAGCCTGGAAGATGCTGGTTGCCTTCAGGCTCTCGGGGTAGGCGCACGTGGCGTGGATGCCCGCCTGCAGGTCCCGCGCCACCGCCCACTCAGGAAACCAGTGCAGCTGGCAATCGCACAGGAAACTATCGCTCACGATCTCGCTGGAGACAGACAGAGAGAGGCATTTGCGAAGAGAATGTGAGAAGAATTAACAAGAGTTCCCTCCACTGTTAGAACTGCCACTTAAGCAGAGGAACATGATTGAGCGCCTGTGAAAATATTTCGGTGCAAGCTTTAGGGGAACTTACAGGCTCTGGAGGTTCTTCATCTTGCTGAAGGCGTCTGGAAGAACGGAGCGGATGGCGTTACCGCCCAGATTCCTGTGCAAAAATGAAGCCCAGTCAGTCGTGAAATAAATATGGGAGCATCACCCCCTGTAGATGTTATACATACATTTTCACTTTGTCACCTCTTTGTCTTGTTGACTTGCCCAATTTTGTAGGGTTGCCTCCTCTTGGATGGCAAAGTAAAATTAGATAGCTGGAGCCTTCTGTTTTCTGAGACTCCATTTATAAGGATATTTTCAAAATCCTGTGCATGGTTTGTTTTCATCGGTGACCGGGGGGTTATCCCCCCCCCCGACTTCACCAGCAACTGAAATCACAAAACTCCTCTATAATCAGAACTGAAAACTGCTACCCTCTCCGACCCTGGCATACACTGACTCTGTGCCAAGCTGTAGCCCCCCATTGGACTGTACAGGATTATCCAGCTCTAGACATCAAATTAAAATTAGTCTCTATCTAATTCAAACAAGACCTGCTTCAAATATTGACCAATGGCCACAATAAACTTTTCAGGACCTAGAAAATATTTTGAATACTATTAAAGCAAGTAAGAAATCCACAGGAAACTAAGGAACCTTTCAAAATATTGCTTGCATCTTCACCACAGGAACCTTTTTCAACAGCCTAGGACCTATTTCAATGGCAGGACTATGTTGGACACCAACACTTTTTTCTTTTGATTGTTGCCTTTGTATCTGTATCCTCATGTGCCACACTTTCATGAGAAAGTCGTGTTAATGGCATTACATTTACATCTTTAGCCCTTATCTGGAGGGACTTAGAATTGATACAAACCTAAAAAGCTGAGATCTATAACCATTGCCCTGAAGTTTCTTTGTGCACACTCAAGTCCATGCCAATTTAGTTATCAATTAACCTAACAAGCATGTCTTGGAATGTGGGAGGAAAGCGGAGTACCCTGAGTAAACCAACGCAGAGAGCTCCATCCTGGGATTGAACCCAGGACCTTCTTGCTATGAGGCTTGCACCGTGCTGCCCCTATTGCCCTAAAGCACAGTGATGTTTCAAATTAAGGTTGGTTAATCCATTTAAGAAGTCAGAAAGGTAAAGCTCTTATGAGATGCATCCCAAACCACAATGTGGATTCATACACAGCCGTTATTTCCAGTTAAATTCCTGGTCTCCTTTTTCCGCCCACAAACAAACCCACAACAAACCAGAAACTATTAATACGTTGTTTGATGAAACCCCAAAATATCCTTATTATAGCAGCCCGAATATACACACAAACTCCGGCTAAACAGTGCTGTAATAAATTCCTTTCTGTGGAGAAAATAACATCTTGCAAAAAGCAGAAAACACTGAAACTGTTTGGAGCTGGACTAATAGCAGCTGTCCTCACGAAAAAGCAGACCTCGCACTTCTCCTTTTACAAAGACACTATTAAATTGCTAGCAGCCCTCTCAAGCATCTGCATTTGGCAACGTGCACTGGTGACTGCAGTGCATTGTGGGATACTCACAGGTGCTCGAGGGCTTCCAGGCCAGAGAAGGCTCTCTTGGCCACTGACTTGATCCTGTTTCCGAAAAGGCTCCTGCCGTTTCCAAGCAGGGTGGGAGACGAAAATGGGGAGAGGCCATTAAAAAGAAAGAGAGACAGCAGCAGGATTAGTGAAATATTATTATGTTAGGAAAATAATGATGTATTTAAGCTGTTGCATCACCCCTAAAAAGCACAATTTGATTTTATTTTTGGAATACAGCGGCGATGACAGGGCTGGACTATCACTATGAAAGATAGTAGTTGAGCCGAAGACTAATAAACAAGACTAATTAGTTATTCATGTAGACAAAGTAATCAAGATGCCTGGCCTTTCCAGCAGATTAACATCACTGACAGGCAACCAGGTTTAGACAGTATTTTCTTGACCTCTGGTGGAGTATTGAACAAAGATATAGCCTGAGATCGATCTATCTATTTATATATATCTGTGTGTATGTGTATGTGTGTATATATATATATATATATATATATATATATACACATACATATATGTGTGTGTGTGTGTGTGTATACTGTATTGGTAAAAGTATTTGCTCATCTGCCTTGCCTTTCACATATGAGCATATGGTCCACCCTTTGCAGCTAGGACAGCTTCAACTCTTCTGGGTAGGCTGTCCACTAGGTTTAGGAGTGTGTTTAGGGGGATTTTTGACCATTTTTCCAAAGGCGCATTTATGAGGTCACATACTGATGTTGGACGAGAAGGCCTGGCTTTAGCATATCTTAGCCTTTTCACCCTGTTCCTGTTCCAAAAAAGTGGTTTATTGGCTACTGCCCTTCCAGAAAACCCATTCCTAAAAATGGTGAATCTAATCTGAAAGTACTGTAGGTCACCTTCCCGAGTGCCCTCAGACATGTCGTGATGGGAGCTATGAAAATGTACCCCAAATGCATGGTCCCACACTAATGTCTCTACTGCTTCACTCAAACGCTAGCCTAATCCTACAAAAAAAGGAGAGACAAATTACAAAAAGACGAGTCATTATTTATTTTGTATCTACATTACATTTGCTAATCATACAAACATATGATGGGAGTGAATTCTACGCAGGACGCTACGAGAACGGCTTTAATTCCAGTCTAAATGTCAGAGAATTTACTCTTAAGAATAAGGGATTAAAAAACTAATCCTGCTAAACAGGGATGAAGCTGCTCTATGGAAGACTGAAGGAAAAGAATGGGACGATACTTTCTCAGTCACATCAACATGAGCGTTAAAATAACAGCACCAAATCCGCATGCATGATAAAACTCCACTCCATTCTCTCAGCCTATGGGAACGTTTCATAGCACAAAGCAGTGGAAAACCCTTTGATGTCCCGTTTGTCCCATTTCTCTTTCAGTTCTAGGCTGGTTAAGTGAGATTTTGCCAAGACTGAACATTCTGAAATGGAAAAAGGCAGGGCAGGGGCCAAGCGGGGTGTTTGATGAGGCCAAACTCTCCCACTTAACACCTTTGGGATGAAACAACAGAACTGCAGAATACTGTAGGGAACTAGATCTCATACTCATACAGGGATTCCCAGCCTTCCAAAGGTCAATCAGCACTAAAGTGTCTCTCAGAACTTGGTAAAGATACATCAGAATAAAATTCATGTCAACTATCACTATTGAACGGAATCTAAACCTGGGACTGCAGTAGCCTAGCGGTTAAGGTACTGGACTCTAGACCTATTGGTCCAAGGTTCAAATATCTGCCAAGCTGCCACAGTTGGGTCCTTAAGGAAGACCTTTAACCCATGATTGCTTGAATTGTAAGACTGTATCAGTTGTAAGTTGCTCTGGATAAGTGTGTCTGCTAAATGCCCATTTAGGGATTATCTTAAGAACGTTGGACATTTGACATTGGATTTTCACATGAGTATCCGCTGAATACTTCATACATTACCCTGAACTTAAATAGAGTATAACACACTTTTATTGAGGGAGGTTTACTGGAGTAAAAGTCTAGGGACTGTTATAGGAAATGTTGTACAAAGGGCTTGGATATTTGGGGCGACAGTTCTTTACAGTTCTTTAGTAAAGTATGGACAGTGAGTGAGTGTGAGTCTGCTTCACTGCTTTGTATTTCAGTTTCAGTTTAAAAATTACATAGCTGTAGGAGTCCAGTTGTCCCTTCTGTGTTCCAGTTTGGTATATTCGAAATATTGAGTAGATGACCGAAAGTGAGTAGCTTTCGTTGTTTTTCCTAGTGACCATGTGCCATGTTTGCACGTGTTTACGTGTTACTGTACGATACTGCTGTTTGTACAGTGTACTTCTGAAATTAATACATCTCTTGATCTTCCGTTCTTATGTCCTGACCTACACACCATCTTGTTTACTGTAGACACCTAAACGAATCCGCCCTAACCTGCTAATCCTCGCATACCAAAGTATAATCTTAGATCTGTTCACTTGGTGAAACTTGAGCTGGATCAAAGTTTAGAAGTTTGGACTCAATGGCCTTGAGTTTCAGCTAAAGACTTTGGACTTGAATAGAGGCTTAAAAACACTGGACCAAAGCAGAAACTAATGGACTCTGAACTTGGTAACAGAATTTTAAAAACTATAGAATTTAGGTCGAGATCTTGTATCTGCATGAACACTTAATGATTTTGGACTCAAGTGACAGATGAGGGAACTACAGAACCAGAAAAATCACACACCAGCTGAAGTCTGGACATCAGGAAAGAGCAAAGAGATGAAAGACACTTACAGCCTTCTGAGGCTCTCCAGGCCTGTGAAGGCTCCACTGGTGTCCTCGATTGTTCCTGAAATGTCGTTGTGGTCCAGTTCTCTAGAGAGGAAGAGGGAGAGAGAGAGATGAACTGGAGTAAAGTAGACTTGGCACTGCCTCAACGCTTTTGGCAAGCACACAGTATCAGCCATACACCTGGCTTAAAATGGTTCCCTCCTCCCTCTGTTCACCCACACAAACTACCTCAGTCTGTTTTTTCCTCTCTCTGCCAACCAAACACATTCTTTCCTTTGTGAAGCATGATGCACAGGCTAACGCATGCATAATACATGACAGCTGAATACTACTGACATAGACAAAAACACGCAGCCGTCAAAATCCATCAGCACCGCCAATCCGTTGGCAGGTTTGGGCACATGAGCACTTTACGTACACCAGCGTGGGCAAGCCTTGACTGTACCGCTGTCAGGCTACATCACCTCGTGTAGAAACCAGGAACAAGAGCATCTGAAACTTGAACTATGCAATGAAACCTAGAAACTCCTTTTTTCAGGAACTTTTTAGAATGTTAGAAATTTTAAGCAGGCCACAGGGTTATTCTGCACATATTAGTCTACATATCTTCCATCAGCTACAATGGCTTTCAGTTATAGAATACGTCTGCTTCCAACTCCTGCTTCTAACCTTGCACCTACTTATCTTTCTGCTTTGCTGCATCCTCATGATCCTTTGTGTAAGCTGAGGTTCTTTGATTAATTCCCAGGTTCAGGCTTTCCACTTGGGCAGTCTGATCTTTTTCATTTTGCTGCCCCTACACTATGAAACTTGTTACTTTCAACTGTCACCTCTTTTTCTACCTTTAAAACACAAAGCTAAAAACCTACATTTTCTCTGAATAATTTCAGACCCTCTAATATTTGCACAATACTAATTAAAAACTTAGTGAAGCATATTATTATGATTATTATTATAAGTGTTAAAAGACCCTTTTCACAAAAACAGAAACTTTTATTGTATGATGAAGGTATTTTTTAAAAACCTTCATGCTTCCCTCTGGAAACAGAGCAGATAAGACCATTTTGGCCACTTTACAATATACGCACTTCTTGATTCTTACTTATTTATCATTTTTGTTCTAAAATTTTTTTATGGCTTTGTGACCTTGGTGAAAATGCATTTTAAGACCAAACTTCATATTGGCATGGCCATAGCGATTAGAAAACAAAATCAGTATGGCATCAGAATGGCAAGTGAAACTAAATGTTCCCTTTTGAGACAAACTTTTTTTGTTTATGCCTCTGAAAGCCCCTTTTTTTGGGGCTCTCTCAGCACCTTGGCTCTGTCGCTCTCTCTCTCTGTTGCCAGTTTCCTTTTATTTCTGGCTGGTTGGTCCTAAATGGGTGCCGGATCGTTAATGGTGGTGCCCGGGGCCTCTGGTTCCCCTCTGCTCCTAGCTCTCTAGGCTGGTGCTTGCCTATTAAAGCTACCCTATCTCCCTTTCAGTGTCACACGTTGAAGCCATGATTAGATTACGAGCATCTTGTCAAACCTAGAGAGAGAGAGAAAGGAAACCAGCGAGAACTGGGCAGTGGGGTGAGCAAAGTAGTAAACCACATAAACTCAAAAGAAAACTATGGGTGTTTTTTTTTTTTTTTTTTCAAAATTAGCACATCAAACAGAGGAGCAGGCCACAGGATGAGAGCAATGAAGCGAGACGAACGAAAGAATGGCTAGAAGAAAAGGACAAAAAGAAAGCGGGGGTGGAGGTATTGAACAGAGACCCTCTCTTTCCCATAGAGGACCCACCTCCCCCCCCCCAAACCCCCCGATTCAGCCGTTAGAAGAGGAAGGGGGACGCAGGTCAAGGTTGGCACCCAAATGAGGAAAAAAAACGTATGCAAAGGCTTTATTCTTTTCTCTAGGTGCCTATGGGGAGAGAGTGAAGCAGACGTGTGTGTAGCTTTCCAACACTATTTTTCACAGTGCATTCTTTAAAAAAGGGCCTGGCTCTCCTGAGATCCCTGGCACAGGCAGAAAATGTGGCCAGGGAGCCCAGTGGGAACCGACAAGCCAACAAAGACTTAGAAGAAGAAAGCGCTTACATAGAGACACAAAACACAAACGGTAACTTTTCCCAACAATGCGACCAAAGTAACAGCTATTAGAAGCAGCAGCTTTGTTCTAGATTTAGTACTTCAAAAAAACGAAAAAGACACACCAAAGGCTTTGTTGACAATCAGAGACCATTAGAAGCGAGAAAGAAGGCTTTAGTTACACCAGATGCCATGATGAATCAGGTGCAACAGAACCATGACAGACTGAAACCAGTCTTTAAATCCAGTGATGTGATAGCCAGTACTTTTTTTGGACTGTCAAATGTGACACCAACCTTAACCAGATTTACGGTAAGGGGTCCATGTATTTAGACTTTTATCCTCCAATTTGGCATGTCCAGTTGCCCAAGCTCCAACACCCCCCACCACATATATGACCACCAGCAAAGGCAATGGACAATTCAGTTTGCCGACCACGTCTTTCCAAAAGCATACGGAGGACTTTTATGACGAGAGACAATCAGAACAGACAAAGATTCTCATCTTCATCCTTCATCGTACAATGTTACAGTAACAGGGAGATTATAACCCTCACCTCGTGTTCTTCAGGGTGTACTTACACTTTGCCAGGTTGCCTTGTACCATGCCTGAGCATGATTGTCCCCCCTGCTGCTCTGCACTTATATTGCACTTTCTGGTCCCGAGCAAGCCTAGGTCACCACGATGCTACTTGTTGTGGCAGAGACATACTTGCATAGTATAAAAATGTGCCTGGGCACAGTACAGACCACTTAGTGTAAGTACACCCTCAGACACGGCCAATTTTGTCTGTGAGGCTTTCCACTTGTAATAGGCTTGAGCTTTTGGAACGACCCACTATAAGCACCTATGTTTATTGTAACAGTTTCACAAAGGCTGGCTGATGTCAAAATGTTTGTAAACAGTGGATGGGATCTGACTGATCTCTGAGACTCATCTCTCTGACTGGCAGATGTGGGATTTGAACCCTGGACCATCCACAGTCCAGCTCTTTAATTACTAAGACAAAAGTCAAATGTATTTATATAGCGCTTTTTACAATGGTGCACTGTCCCAAAGCAGCTTTACAATATTATATTATCTTTAAAGGCCAATCCCAAATTGAGCAAGCCTAAGGTGACAGTGGCAGGGAAAAACTCCCTAAGACACCATAGCCCCATAGATTAAGAAAAAGTATGCCAATCCTGAGCTATTAAACAGGCAGCTGTTTGCATTAGATGTACCGGCACACCCAGAAATAAGTTATTAAAACATAGTACTTTTGAGAGTAGCTCGTACTTACAGTAGGCGTAGGGACCCGAGACCTCTAAAGGCTCCTTCTGCAATATAGTTGATAGAGTTGTGGCTCAAACGAAGAGTCTGCAGGTTGACCAACTTCGCAAAACTTCCTTCAGTCAGTTTTGTCATGTTGTTATGACCAAGTTGCCTGATATTGACACACGAAGTTAGCATTACAATCGCTTTTTCAACCATGCAGATTACCCGAACCAAGCTGGAGAAGAACACTTACAGTTCACGCAGCCTCTCGCAGAACCCCCATCCCTCAGGGTTGAATCTGGAGATGGAGTTGTTGGACAGATAGAGGTACAGCAGAGATTCAAGACCATATAAAGAGCCACTGTTTACCTCCTTCAGGCTGTTATAGTCCAAATGGCTGCAAGAGCAAAATGGCAGAGGTCACCAATTACTGCTAAACAGTCAACTCTGTAACAATTTACCTGTCATCAACAAGACAGATGGTTCTAAATATGATTAATGATCATAAGACATTTAGCAAATTTACATTATTGAGAAGAAATGCTATTCTACTGATTACACAACAATTCAGACAATACAAACACATGCTGGACTTGATCCAGCTCCTTTCATTAGAACCAAATTCCAGACTAGTAATGACCCTTAATAAAACTGAGAAATGCAGTTTAAGGCAAACTGATTTCTCCCTAGCCACCACAAATATTCAGGATTTTCTCAGAAACATTATCCCAATCACGTCAGTCAGCCAGATCATGACAATTTAACTCAACCTAGGAATCTCCCTTCAGGAAGTCACAAATAAGAGTTGGAAATGCTCGTGGTCGATATATAGGTCTTGTAATTTAACGGATGATTTTTTTTAGGGCAAACAATTTACATTTGTCATTTAGCAGACGTCCTTATCCAGAGCGACTTACAATTCATACAGTCTTACAATCCAAGCAATTGTGGGTTAAGGGCCTTGCTCAGGGACCCAACTGTGGTTGGTGGGATTTGAATCCTGGGCCTTCTGGTCCTTGGTACCTTAACCACTAGGCCACCACAGCCACAACTGGTTAGTGTAATGGAACAGCTTGGCCAGAATAAAAAAACAGCACCCATACTGGCTCTTAATAATGTTACTAATTGTAACCCACTGGTTTTTATGCCCAGTTTACCCTGTTCATGTTCCCATGTACATGTACCCATGTTCCACCATAGGGACCAAGTGTGCATGGTCCATAATTAAACACCAATAAGTATGTGACAAGTGAAAGTTCTCATTTTGACCTCTTTTATCCTGGTCAGGTGGGTCTGGGGCACATACTGGAATTTACTTTATGTGCTACTGTCAGGAATTACCTTTCCCAGCAGCTGCCTCATATCTGCGAGTCACAGGAGCTGCTATAAAGGTAGCAATATCTAAAAAAAGTCAAAGTCCCTGATAGACTTGGTTCATTGCCCAATCAGTATGCCATCAGCAGTGATCCTATGGTGGTGTTTTCCCATCAATAGATAGGGTAGAAGGTCAAGCTGGTATCTCGTTTCCTACACTATATAAGTACTTACAGGGTCCTCATGCGTGCCAGACCCCAGAATGCTCCGTCGGTCAGCTTACTGATGTTGTTCCTCTGCAGTTTCAACACCTCCAGACTGGAGAGACCTTGAAAGGTCAGTCCCTCGATCAGACGTAACCGGTTCCTGCTCAGATCACTGCAAGTAGATTTAATAACACTCAAGAGCAGAACAAAGCCCATAAATAGGTTGATTACATAAGTACAGTGGACGTACAGCCTTAGTCATGTAATTAGATCTGGAAGTGTTTGGGGTCATTGTGGGTAATGTCGTACGCAGGGATGGGCCAGACTGATCAGCAAATATTGGATCTAGTTTAAACCAATATTTCAACCCAAGCCTTTAAGTTTTTTTAATATTAATGCTTGGATTTAAATACTAATAATATTAATATTAACTGTATAGATGTACAAAGTCCAACAATGCATCGCCTCATGTAAATGTACACAATTTTTAGTAAGTGCAAGTTCTGAAAATGTACATAAACAACATTATATGCGAGATATTTGACAAAGGACATGCAATTAATCTATAATACTGTGCCAAAGTCTTAGACCACCATTAATTAAATATGCCATTATTTTATCAGTGGTATAATGCTTGTATAATTATTTCTCAGTCTATTACAATACAATTTGTTTGCAGGATTTAAAAAAAAATGGGGGAAATTCAGGGAAAAACAGCTTCTACAGGTTACAGTGGTAAGTATTTAGTGTGACCTCCCATTACACTTGAGGAATGGTCTTTTTTATTTTTTTTGTTCCTAAAGGGGAAGAAGATCGGGAAAGAATGAAGATCAGTGGAAAAGAGGATTATGGAGTGACATAAACAAGATTTAAAATATTCAGGGTTGGATCGTTGACAATATGTTACATATGGTCATAATAGCATTGCTAAAACACCAAATCTAATGGTGACCTAAGGCTTTTGCATAGTACTGTAGATCTAGAGGAATGAACATGATTCCAACCAAGATGCCCCAAAGGATAAAAATGTTATTTCTAATTTGCGTGACATGCATTTGACACGCTGATAATTAATTTAGGAACCATTATTTATCTCAGTGTTCAGAGACTTGTTCTGTTATTTATTGTTATATCATAAATAAATAAATCAGTTATTACTACACAGGCGTGTGGGAACTTATCAGGGACACTTTCCAAAATGTTGAATAGACAAAAGCTGCCTACACAAGAGTCACTGCTGAATCTAGTATCTAAGCAAATTTCCAAAAAAAAATCCACAGTCAGGCATCTCTTCTTCAGCATAATTTACAGGTTTTACTCTTGACTGGGATTTGTGATTGCTTTTTTTATTTGGACATATGGCAAAATGACTAATCAGTACAAAGTATGCTGTTTGAGATTTGTTAACCCATAGGATATATATGCCCAATGGTCTGATTATGGGACAAATCCATTTGTCATTATGGGATTTCTTGCAGCTTTACTCCCAATTAAACTATGATTTACATAACAAGCCAACGAGGAATTGTGCAAGTTCCTAAATCGGATAATGAATATATTTGTGTGTATATAAATGCCTTGTTCTCCAAACCAGAGATGAAACAAGTACATTTTATGCACTGATTTGTAAAACCTTATATTTGATTATGTAAATTCTCTCGACTGGTCTTGTTATACTGGAATTTCTGACAGACTGCTGTTTAGACGTCAATGTCACTCACACACCCAGGTGTGGCTTCAAGGAACCAGATACACGCCCCAGGTGCGAGGTGCAAAGCGTGTGTAACGTATGTCCAGGTTCAGGTTTAAGAGAGATACAGTAACCTCGGGAACAAAGCATGCCAAAAAAGAGTAATGGAGGAGGTAAGGGCGCCCTTATTTAGTGCAACATCTGCCTTCCTTTCCAGGTGCGAGAGCTGGCTAAAGCTCAAATTCGCCATTGTCCCAGCCTGGTGTTTACCAACGTCTTCCACGGGTTGTCACGCACACAGAAAAACAACACACCCATTAAAACTGTGAGACAATTAGGCTACTACTTGACTCATGGTGCTTGACATTGCATCCTAACCAGGTTCCTCATTCTGTCACAGACTCGGTAAGCCAGGTTTTGTGTCACCCAGACATATTTTTAGAATGGCATCTGTCTGCTAAAACACAGAGATGCTTCTGGCGAATTCTAAGTTACTTAAAAGCCTCAGGACTACATGACTGGCTGATTGAGGTAATACACAGGTGTTGGTGAACTCACAGTTGAGTGAGCTTGGGCAGCTCCAAGCCTTTGACGGGAAGCTGGGTGAGTCTGTTCCTGCCGAGCCTCAGGATCTGCAGAGTGCCTGCCAGGTTCTTGAATGCGCCAAACTCCAGGTGCACAATCTTATTCCCATTGAGCAACCTGGACAAACCAGATCAAATCGGATTAGGAAACAGGATGTCTAGAGGTGCAACAGATCGAGTGTGTCACTTTTTATTCTTATTAAGAAAGGCGTCTGTTGTGCATCTGAAAGATTATAAATCGCACAGCAATGACTGTCTTGGCTTTCAGAAAGATGATGAAGATGAAGACTCACAGCTCTTTGATGCGTAAGCCGGCAGGGAAACAGTGCTCCCTCAGGTCAATGATTTCATTATTACTCAGGTCCAGAGTCACCAGCTGGGTGAGGTTTTGTAACTGACTCCCCTGTATGCTGCTGATCTTATTATGGTGCCTGTAACAGAGATAAGAACCTCTATTAATAGATATAGTACATTATATTAACCATAACAGCCCTCATAGATTTCATTAGCCCAATGAACTAATAAACTGTTATGGGATCCATTACGACCTTATCTAAAATGCAGCGACTGATGACTAATCCGGCAAGGTATCCGATGCTAAGGCTCAGACCAGTTCAATCTAGGCAACATTTGACTGGAGAATCCAAAGTGTATCCTGATCTTCTATGCAAAATGCATATTTGTTGTGCCTTATTCAACAACTAGTACATTTAGCAGACGTCTTTATCCCGAGCGACTTGCAAATTACATTCCAAGTTAATTCTTAGCAAACTGCTCAAGGGCACAAGCAGTCTTAGCTTATTAATTACGTTACTTCTAATGAAACACAGAAAGGTGACTTCTTGGAGAAAAAAATACGCTCACCGAATAGCCACAATTTACTGGTGCATTTAAGTTGTGTTTGTCCTTATCTTTGCTTACACAAAGAAAATCTAAAATCTTGAGGTGCATTAAAAAAAGATTGTATTTAGAAACAGTAGCCAGTTCAGGAATCACACAGACACAATTAATCATATCTAGGGTTCACTAAAGGTCTAAATATTTTTTTTCTTTTCTTTTTTTCACCTTAACTGTGGACTGCATCAGGAGATCAATATTAGATGAGCAGGAGTTAATATATTCTGCTTATCTTTACTGTACAGGTGGAAATCTTAATAAGCAGTCGTCCTTTGTGAACTACTCTGGAACTTTCTAGAAGTTTGTAGACAGGCAGCTGCTGAATTACACTCTCCAATCAATTTTTGACCACCACCTTGTATCTACATTCATTGTCCACAATTACAGACTGTGGTCCATCTGTTCGTCTACATACTGTGCTAATAACAATCCAGCACCCAATTAGTACCCTATCTGTGCTGTGCTGTGGGCACAAGGCAGCCCGTCTGGAATTTGCCAAAAGGCACCTGAAGGACTCTCAGACCATGAGAAACAAAATTCTCTGATCTGATGAGACAAAGATTGAACTCTTTGGTGAGAATGCCAGGCGTCATGTTTGGAGGAAACCAGGCACTGCTCATCA
>JAVSBV010000074.1:607613-620915 GCA_033117975.1 Parotocinclus spilosoma | reverse complement strand
TAGGGATGGGTGGGTGAATGTGTTGTGGATGGAGAGATGTGTTGTGGATGGATGGATGAATGGGTGAATGGATGGATGGATGGATGAGTGAATGGATGGATGGATGGATGGATGGAAGGAGGGATGGATGGGTGGATGTATGGGTGGGTGGATGGATGGATGGATGTATAAATGAGTGAAAGAATGCATGTTGAAATGGATAGAAGTTGGATGGTTCTGTCTACTATAGAAATTCAAATTACAAAAAGAAAACGATACAATCAATACAATAAAAAAACTGCAAACAGAGAATCACCATTGATTTAACAAAATAACACAAATGCATAAGGTAATAATAATCAAAAACTCACGTATTTACACAACTGACCAACATGTTTAAGAAGCACAATTTATTCCATGGCAAACAATAGAGAAACCTATTTAAAAAATGGCTGACTGGCCTTTTAAAACCTAAACCCGGCCCTGTCGTGCTGCAAGGAATCATGGTCTTTGGAGTTCTCCACCTGCTCCCTTGGAATTTCCAACAGCTGCCCAATCCTTATTCTCGCATCTTACTAACATTATGAGGGAAAAGAGTTCGAAATAGACACATATTAAGGTGGAATAAGAGGGCAACGGACCTAATGCCAAAATACAGGGGTTGGACAATGAAACTGAAACACCTGTTATTTTAGTGTGGGAGGTTTCATGGCTAAATCGGACCAGCCTGGTGGCCAATCTTCATTAATTGCAGCCGTAAGACCAGAGTGTGAAGGTTTAATTAGCAGGGTAAGAACACAGTTCTTAGAGCCACGGTATCCAGGGTAATGTCAGCATACCACCAAGAACGACCAACCACATCCAACAGGATTAACTGTGGACGTAAGAGGAAGCTGTCTGAAAGGGATGTTAAGGTGCTAAACTGGATTGTATCCAAAAAACCTGAAACCACAGCTGCCCAAATCATGGCAAAATTAAATGTGCACCTCAACTCTCCTGTTTCCACCAGTGTTTCAGTTTCATTGTCTAACGCCTGTATGTGTTTAAAATATCATTACATTTACAGTGTTATCCAGAAAGCCATACAAAAGTGCTTTGTATTCTTCCTAGTAGACAAAACCTCATGTTGGTACAAAACAAGCAATAAGCCAAGAACACAAACCAGTCAGAACCTGCTGGAATCAGATGTAGGTAAATCAAGAAAACACACGAGCAAACGGTTTTTCGAAAACTTTTTACCTGAGTGAAGAGTGAACAGGTGACATTTTGGTTGTTGCATGAAGACAGTAAGAGACTCGGCCATATAGATATTCAGCGGAAGGTCATTCCACCACCTGCTAGGATGGAGAAGAGTTTTGGTGCTTGCCTTCTTTTCATCTTAGAAAACACGTTAACTGAACTATTCAGCAAATTAAGTACAGTACTGGAAATATTTTTTGGGTTCAATTGCCAAATTTCAGGACATGACAATTAAAATCTTTCACTCAAACTTTTGTGGTGGAACCAATCGAGCCAAGCTCATGTGTTTGAGTAGATGGGGTACGGGGGATGGCTTGATTAAAACCTTAGTAAGAAGGGGGCTGGTCCATTGTTAGCTTTGTACACGAGCATGGGGGTTTTAAATCTGATGCGAGCAGCTACAGGTAGCCAGTGAAGTGAACGTAAGGAAATTTGGTTAGATTGAAAACCAGACAAGATGCTGCATTTTAAATCAGTTACAGGGGTCTGGTTGTATGCATCAGAAGAGCAGTCAGAAGAGCACTATAGTAATCTAGTTTTGATATAACAAGAGACTAGACAAGAAATTAGGTGGCTTCCCTTGAAAAAAAAAGATCGAATTCTCCTATTGTTGTAGAGGACAAACCTACACGATGTATGTACCATCTTTTAAAACACACACCCTGCACAAGATGAGCCCTGGTGTGCGGTACTCTATGCAACAACTATTTATTTGTGCATGAGCGGCTATATATGAGCATGACTATAAAAAAAAAAATCATTTTTTGGCTGCTATGGAAATAAGAGCTGAAAGCCTGATAGCTTTCTGTTTGAAATCTTATCATGCTAGTGTGCGTTGTTTGTGATTAGGAACGTGTCTTTTAGCAAAATATTTATATGGTTGGCTAAAAGGCTAGTTTTATACCATTCTAAAGGTTTTCTTAAGCTATTGTATTGATAGCGTGACATGGAACTACATTTGCAGTGATTATGCAATCATATTGCAAACCCCTGCATACTTCATATGTGAACTTGGAAGAAAACTTAAAATATATATAAAAATATAAAAATATAATTTTTTTTTATTATTATATATAATAGTATTACAATTTTGGTAGTAAGGGTGTGTCTAAAGAAAGGTTGGATCCTTTCCCTTGCCACTGTCTCTCTGTTCATTGTGACTGTTTTTCGTAAAGCTTTGCAACATCTGTAGACAAAGGTGATGTACAAGTCAAGTCAGATTTATTCCTATAGCTATAGCTTATTCCTTTCTACAATAAGGCATTGTCTCAAATAAGCTTTACAACATTATATGATCTTAAAAGGCCAATCCCAAATTAAGCAAGCCTAGGGTGACAGTGGCAATGAAAAACTCAGCTTGTTGTAAGGAAGAAACCTTGGGAGGACCAAGGCATCCTAGATGTTTATTGAAATAGTTTGTATTAATGCTAAAACTTTGTAAAAAAAAAAAAGATAAATAAAATAATGTAAGAATATGCATATCAGAAATTTTCTCTGGTATGGCCCAGGTTTCTGTTGATGAAAACCAGCAAAGGAACATAGATAGAACTCGTACTGGAATGTAAGCTCAGAGAGAAAAGAGAAAATGTAGTTACTCATTGATTAAGAGCACAGAGTCTCTAAACAATCACTGGTGTCGAAGTAAACCAGACTTGAATTAGAAGAAATGTCTGGTGTTGGAGCTGTGTGGTTGCCTTGATGTACGTACTAATAAAAATACGGCTCAGTTAAACTGCTTTAGCCTTTAAAGCCTCCTTAGTTATGCTGCTCTTGTTTAAATTAGTGCAGGAGCATTGTTTAAGCAGCATGAACACACTTTGTGTGTATGATGTGAAAACATCTCCCGTCTTCCACTGCTATGGAAATCTGGAATTTGCATGACATTAAGTATTACTGCAGGAGTGTCCAGTATTATCTGCTAAAGTCTGGTGTGACCGAACATGCCTGGTAACCCATCAGTTGCATAAAAGACTGATTAAACAACTACTTTATTGCTTTTTGGAATATCCCCTATTTCTTGCCAGCAGTATAATCGAATAAGAGTGTCATGCAGGAACGAGTGATCATTCCACAATACTAGACAAGCCTGTTCTGAGAAGTAGATGAAGATTAGACAGCTGGCTGTTTTGACCTAAAGCAGGAAAACAAAGTCATAGGCCTTAATGCACTCTTATCTGTATTAAAACGCATTTGGGTGTGTTTGTGTGTAGGTGGGTGGCTGGGCGTGTGCAGGCTGGGTGTGCGCATACACTTGTCCTCCATGGTTTAACCTTATTTTTCCTGGGCAGGAAAAGTCACAGGGGTTGTGAGGTTTTTATGTTTCTATTTCAATTCTAGGCTTCATTCTTGTCTATTAAACCTGCCTTTATGTTTCATCAGATCAATGTTCACCAGTGGCCTTACGGAGAGCAGCCAGCGTGAGGTGCGCATTGTGGGTGTGGAGTCAGAGTCCATGCGCCTGGTGCTGGATTACGCATACACATCACGCGTCGCCTTGTCCGAGCACAACGTGCAGGCTCTGTTCACGGCCGCTAGCCTCTTCCAGATCCCGGCGCTGCAGGACCAGTGTGCCAACTTCATGATCAGCCGACTTGAGCCACAGAACTGCATCGGCGTCTACATGTTTGCGGACACATACGGACACAGAGAGCTGCGCGATCGAGCCCAGGACTATGTGCGTAGGAAATTCCTGTGCGCCGTGTGCGAACCCGAGTTCCTGCAGCTGACCAAGGAACAGCTGGTGGGCATTCTGGACAGCGACGATCTCAACGTAGACAAAGAGGAGCACGTGTACGAGGGCGTCGTGCGATGGTTGGAGTACGATCGGCCGCGGCGCCAGCCCATTCTTGCGGACGTGTTTGCGAAATGCATCCGGCTGCCGCTGTTGGACGAGGCGTTTGTAAGTCGCATCCCGGCTGCCTTCGCCTTGGCACTACCCATGGAGCCACCAGAGAAAAGTCGAGCTAACGGTGCCAATGGCTGCCCGCAGCGCTTGGGTATGACCGCTTCTGAGATGGTGATTTGCTTTGACGCTGCACACAAGCACTCGACCAAGAAGCAAACTGTACCGTGTTTGGACACAGCCACGGGTAAAGTCTATAAGCTGTGCAAGCCTCCCAACGACCTGCGTGAGGTTGGGATCCTTGTCACACCCGAGAATGACATCTTTATTGCCGGCGGGTACCGGCCTGGCAGCAGCGAGACTTGCATAGACCATCGCGCAGAGAGCGACGTCTGGCAGTACGAACACGCCGGCAACCGGTGGCTGGCACGCGCGCCCATGCTGAGAGCCAGGATCGGCTGCCGACTGGTACATTGCTGCGGGAAGGTTTTCGCCCTCGGTGGGCGCGTTTACGAGGGTGATGGACGCAACGCCCTTAAATCGGTCGAGTGCTACGACGCCAGGGATGATCTCTGGATTGCCGTCAGCCCCATGCCTGTGGCCATGGAGTTCCACAGTGCTGTTGAGTATAAGGATCGCATCTATGTGCTCCAAGGTGAGAATCTAGCAGTTACCAATATGTAATAATATTCTGATGGATTATGGATTATGACACACCCCTATTCTTTTATTTACCTTTCTAAATGACATGTAATAGAAAAGAAAAAAAAAGTAAAAGAAATTCCTCCAGGCAAGATTGGGTCCCTGTTTGAGTCCACAGGTTTCTTCCTTATAATGTATAGGGAGTTTCTCCTTGCCACTGGCCCCACCTCATTTTGGGATTTGACCCTAGATAATAGAATATTTGCTTTTTGCATAAAGTGTAAAGCTGCTTTCATTTCTTCTCGCCTCTTTTCAGGTGAACACTTCTTCTGTTTCGACCCCCGTAAGGATTACTGGGGCCACCTGTCTCCTATGAACATCCCGCGCAGCCAGGGTCTGGCAGCTCTGCACGAGAGCCGCATCTACTACATCGGCGGCGTGTGCCGCAACCACCAGCGCACCTTCACCGTTGAGGTGTACGACATCGAGCAGAACAGCTGGAGCAGGAGACGGGACCTCCCCTTTGAGCATGCTGCCAGCCCTTACATCAAGGCCATGATGTTAGGAGGGCACCTGCACCTGTTCGTGCGCGCCACCCAGGTCACGGTGGAGGAGCACGTCTTCCGAACGAGCCGCAAGAACTCCCTGTACCAGTACGACGAACAGGATGACAGCTGGAGCAAAATCTACGAGACGCCCGAACGCCTCTGGGACCTCGGTCGCCATTTCGAGTGTGTCGTAGCTAAGCTGTATCCACAGTGTCTTCAGAAAGTGCTTTGATCGTTGGAGAACGGGTTACACAGTCAGGTTGATTTGTGCGTTTGTTGTTTTTCACGACAAGGGGGTCAGTAGTCGGGCCCCGATTATGGTGCTGTCCGAGTCCCCGAAGGCGAGGGGCGGGTTGAGTCTTAAATGATGAACACGGAGTGGTGCGTATTTTAGCGGCAGTATTTTAACCTTTGAGGAGCGAGAACAAAAGCGCCCTCGACGTTTCTTGTTTTACAGATTCTAAGTGCAATTATCACATCGTTTGTGTGTTGAGCCGTATTTCGTTCAGGCTTAAGTGAGAGATTTTTGGTTTGTCAGTGTGCATTGTAGCTTGATGGATCGCTTCCTTTTGAAAAGGACAAGCCGTGAGTTCAGTGACTAAGTAATAAATATATAAAGAGCTATATATCTTAAGTTGATACGGGTAAAGTTGGTGGAGGCACTCATCGTTAAGTAGCCTTGCCTGAATACTGAGTCGTTTTTGAGATGAGAATCCTTTAAACCAGCTATAGAGAGATTCTCGCTTGGTTTTCTTTTATTTAGTAGTTAGAGGTTAGTTCAATTATTAAAATTGTCGGTAGCTGTTTCTTTCCCCTGATTTCTCTTATGCTTTTGGTGTTTACTTTTGGTTGTGATTTTTTTTGTTGTTGTTGTTTGTTGTTTTTCCTCTGCATTTAATCTAATTCAGCAATTCTTCAGGATGTTCTAACCCTACTTACGTTTAGTTCTGTCTCAACACGACACACTCAACTAACTCCTTTTATGGGTTCAAACAGATGTTATAAGCTAGTTATAAGCTTGCACCTCTTTATCCATATTTTTGCAACTTTGTCTCACCAGCTGCATCTTTAGGGAGGTTATACCATGTTATGCTGTCTCCATATTGGAGAGGAGTGGATCAGTGTAGTATACTGAAGAACTGGTGTTAATGGTCTGTACGTGGGCTCAATACAGGGTTTTTAGTTCTGAGTGGAAACTGAGATCCGCACAGGTGAAAAAAGTCTTGTTAGTTACTTAGATTAACTTTTTGTTGAAGCTGTGGTTATTCTGCCTCTGACTGTCACACTAATAATCTGATAATTCTTTGATTTCCAATGATCTGACCATACACTTGCTCAGCATGGGTACGAAATCTTAAATTTACATTTGTATCATTTAGCAGATGCCCTTATCCAGAGCAACTTACAACTCATACAGTCTTACAATTAATTCAGTGCTTGGTTTAGGGCCTATTTTAAGGACCCAACTGTGGCAGCTTGGCAGAGGTGGATTTGAACCCTGGACCATCAGGTCTATTAGAGCCAGAGTCCAGTACCTTAGTGATCAGGTTATTCTGCATGTTTCCACACTTGCGTTTGTGAAACCCGAGTGTGTCGGGCTGCATCCAAAACCACATACTAGAGTACGGAATATTGACTGTTTCATTATTGAATTGACGGGCCCTTTACTTTGCAGTGTGATATCCTACACACGGTCATGGGTAAAATATCAAAAATAAATGAAAAAGACTTTAATAGACTTAAGAACCTAAAATCCGAGATGCATTTCAGTCAAAAGTAAGAGATAAAGTATAAAGAGATCGAATGCATATTAGCGTAGCTGTACTGCTTACATAAATTGGGAGATATTTCAAGATGAAATGTCCCATAGTGAAATATCCCTTAACTTTTAAGAGCAGTCCGGTTAGTCTGGGTCAAAAAAAATACATACTACGAAACGAATTAGTGTTTCAAAGAAGTAGATTACCAAGCAATTGTGATAATACTTCTCATACCTTTTAGTTTCAGTCAAAAGGGCTGCACCACCAAACCACGACTGTGCATCAATATATTCGCAATTACAAACAGTTTTGTTGCCAGGTTGATTTGTGTAGTTTGTAGTGTTCCTACTCTGGGTCAGTTTTTGTTTTTATATATATATATATATGGCTAGAAATACGTGTCATAAATATTTACTAGTGGACAGTGACTCATTAGAACCAAAGAATGACAGGCAGGTTTTTGGTTTTTGGCTTTGAATCAAATGTAATATAATGTAATGGTTTAATGCAACTACTGTCTGCTTTCAAAATCACATACTGAAGAACTAAACAGTTTCTTAGATTAGTACGTTATCTAATTTCCTGTTATTTACTGTTCGGCTAACATGCTTTTTAGTTTGGTGTATGATCTGATATCCAGGCTTAGTGAGCATCAAAACAGGCAGCTTTTAGTAAAGAACTAAATGGTGTGTCAGAGAAGTACCTTACAAAAAATGTTTTCATTTCAAACGTTCTAGCTTGTTGTATTATCTACAGAATCAGGATAGATAAAAACCAATTTAAAAGTGACTTAAAATAAACTTTGTACCTTGATTTAACAGGAATGGCTAGAATCAATAATTAAGAGAGCTAAAATACCAGTGTGACTTAACAACAACCACTTTCGTTCACTTTCTACCAGATTTCTTGTGCATTTGGTTTCTGCGTTGTTGGTATATGATCAGTTTCATGTCTTGTGTGTGGAACTGTAGAGCTCAGACTGACTGACTTGTGTGGACACGGAGATCCGATTCTTGCCATGTTATCAGATTATTCTGTGCTTGTAAATGCACTCGGTGGCTGCATTGAGTTTGCTGTAACAGTACACCAGGCATTAGGTTTGGTAAATAAGAAGATATTGGCAGACGATGCCTAGTGCGACCTGCTGACCAGTCGACATTGTGGTCAGCGTTAATCTTTGCGCAAACATCCACTGTTTGGGTACACTGGTTCCTCTTTAGTGCATTACAGAAGATGGAGTAGCATGCATTATGGCTTTTAATTTTGCTTTTCTACTACAAATTAGTCGTACCACTTATTTGAGATCTCTTATTGGTCTGGAAGGATGAGGAGTCCTTTTAAAAAGGCAAACAAAACAAGTCACATTATACAGGGTATCTAAACCTGTTGTGTTCTGTATCCTTAAGCTGAAGACTCCTGGGATTGGCTAGTATATATTTGATTGGTGGGGGTGTTAAATCCGCTTCGTCATCAGAGGAACAGGGCAACGGATATCTGTGGTATCGATTAAAGGTTCCTATCAGCGATTCATCTATTTTCATTTTTTTTTTAATGTGCCATGAAATTCTTTCCTGATCTTATACTTGGCCATCCATCCATTTTTGAGGATATGTTTCTTGACAATCTTGTACAGCTTTTTAAAAATAGCTTTTGCTTTCAGGTTTCTGAATGAAGTTCGATTTTATTTGTCATTTTGTCACATACAGGTTTCCTGTGGTGTATCGATCTTGCACTACATTCCCTCTGAGTCGCGATTTCCGTATCACATGGAAGTCATGTTAAAACCCCTGACCTCCATGTCTCACTCATTGATGCATTATATGAGGACTTAAAAAACTGGCTTATTTATCTTCTACGCCACTAATGTTTCATCTTCTCCAGGGGGATTCGAGTCGAACGAACTTAGCAATGCAATACGTCGCTGTCCCACAGACTTCTCATCAGTGCTCGGTAGCAGGAGAACCAGAAGCGGACCACTCTCAGGATTAATTACTGATTCTATCCAGTACTGTATTGAAACTTTGTGTAATATACTGTAACATAACATTTGCTGGACTTGCACAGTTGATTTTTAAGAAAAAAACAAAAAACAAACAAACTAAAAAACGGAACTTGCTTTTTTTTTTCAACTTGAATAATAGATGTGGACTTTTCTTTTTGTTTGTTTTGCGGATGAGTGTTTATTTTTATTGTCGGGTGAATCAAAATGTCTGTCTTTCCACTTTCCGAATTCTTCCTCTATAATAACCCAAAGCATTACAGAATTTTAAACCTCGGGAACACCAGTTTTCTCCTCCACATGTACACAATTGTTTTAATAATTAATTGCCTGATGCGAATTCAGAAGCCATCTGACCTTGTAGTCTTTAAATACATGGCTAAATATTTTTCACTTTTATTCTTTGCATTGTTCTCTTTGGTTTGCCTGACTGTATTGAATGAGAGTTTGGTAAATTTAGTTTTGATCTCTACTGTGAATTTCACATTGCACATAATTTCAGAATAAAATAATTTAAAAATTGACTTGTAATGGCCACCTCTGTGTTTGCAGTTCTTACTCGTCTTGGGAATCATGTACTTTGTCTCAGTTCCAGTGACACAGGGTTTTTGGAAGCGACCGTTCCTGAGAGCCATGGTTTGCAATGGTAAACTTAGACGGTGCAGTTGCACGACCCTCCTATGGATCAGCTCCGTGTCCAGATTCAGCACTGCTGCCTGCACCCAGTGAAATCCAGGAGTGTCTCCAAAACGACGTGGAACCAAGCAACCCTGTCCAGGATAAGCACGGGTTTGTTTTTTTTTTTGCTTTTCCACTATTGTGGTGCTTGAAAGCTTGTTCTATATTTCTGCTTAAATATGACTCAAATCATTATTGGATTTTCAAGTCCTAAATGTAGATATAGAACCAAATTTAAGACAAAAAATATTTGTATTTGATCATTTTATTGAGATGAAATGATCCAATATTACATAGGTGAGTAGCAAAAAGACACAAACATTTGCTTTCAAGATATGGTGTGACCCTTGTGCAGTAGCAGCTGCAACCAAATGGTTTCTGGTACTGTTAATAAGTAATGCACATTGGCTTGGAGCAACTTTTGCCTGTTCCTCTGTACAGAACAGCATCTACTCTGAGATGTTGGCGAGTTTTCTCAAATGAATTGATTATTTCTGGTCTTTCCACAACATTCCTACTGGATTAAACTCTGGTCTTATCCTTTCCTATGTTTGGAAAAACAACTTGTTCACTTGAATTTCCAGTTTGTCCTGACTCAGATGCAGCAAAACAGGCAAAAACCGTGATGCTACCATCATCAAGATTCAGGAAGCATTGTCATTTCTTGGGAGTGTAACAGCTTTTTCCATGCAATCGTGCCAGCATTATTGTTCAGTGTTATCCTTACAGTGGATTCATAACCATTAACAATGTGAGACAGGCCTTTTGTTGCATAGATGTTATCTTTGTTGGTCGGCTGCTCTTGGGAGGGGTAACAATGGTCTTCAATATCTTCAGTGTGTACACTAGCCATCTTACAGTGGATTGGCTAAGAGTCAAAACTCTCAAGGGATGGAAATGTTACCTTCCCCAGCCAAATGAGCATCGACAACTCTTTCTGAGGTCCTCAAATGCTTCTATTTGTGCCATAGATGATTTCCACAGAAATGTTGTGAAAATCTGACTGATAGATAAGATAAGATAGTCCTTTATTAGTCCCACAGTGGGGAAATTCACTGTTACAGCAGCAAGGGATAGCAAGGCACTCAGTACAAAAAATAGACAAAAATATATATACAATACGAATGCTAAAAATTAAGAACTATTAAGAATTTATTGCACATGGGTAGGGGAAAATATTGCACAATATTAAATTCTGCTTACGTGTGTGTGTGTGTATGTGTGTATATGTAGTCCACGGGGAGCTACAGTGAAGTGAACGCAGCAGTCACACTGTGTTTATTCCTCACACCAATGTTGTGCTATTGTTCATTAAACTCATGGTGAACAGCAAAGTGTACAAAAGCTCTACTAGATACTCACTGAATCATCATCAAGCATCTCTGAGTGTCTGGAGCTACTTGTTATGTTTTAGGAAACCCTGAATGGGGAAAAAAATCCAGAGATCTTAAAAAAAACGTCAAATTATTGCAGAATGAATTTTTACATTATAGTGGGGTGGGCAAGGTCAAATAGGATTTTGTAATTAGAAAAGGTTTTCTGAATAAACGATGATGAATCAAGCTGTAACCCAGGAAACAATGTACTGAGAAATTTCATAGTAAAACTGTAAATTTATTGCCTTTTTTAATCAGCCAATAAATTTTAACAGACTTTTTTAATTGCTTGTTTCTCGGATGTTCCTACTTAAGAATCTACTGAGGAGGGAGGAAAAAAATATAAATAAATCTTTCTTTTTCAGCACTTTTCAATTTCTCTAGGACAATGTGGAATCAATACAAGGAAGGAGGAAGGAATAAAAAAATATTTTTATTTTTAAATAAAATGTATTTAAAATACAATTAAATTAAAGTTAATCTAGAAAAAAATTAAATGAACAGAAGAAAACCGTTATAAAAATAAAATAAAATTTTATTTTTTTTCGAATTTCAACCATTGGTACTGGGGCGGATCCGAGAAATACCCCAAAAAATTGTTTATATTTTTTTTATTCTTCAAATATGATTGTCGGCGGATCCGTGAAACAAGCAATAAAAAAAGTCCGGCCTAAATTTTTGATGGTAAATTGGCCACTTCATGGTAACTCGGTGGGTAGCACTGCTGCCTCACAATAAGAAGGTCCCGGGTTCAATCCCAGGGTGGAGAGACCTGGCTCCTTTCTGTGTGGAGTCTGCATGTCCTCCCCGTGTCTGTGTTAGTTTACTCTGGGTACTCCGGTTTCCTTCCACAGTCCAAAGACATGCATGTTAGGTTAATTGGAGTCTCTAAAGTGGCATTGACTTTTGTGTGTATGTGTATATATGACTGGCCTTGAGATGTATGGATATAACCTTGTGTGTGATGCTGAGATGGAAAACTGATGCCGATAGCGACGTTAAAGAAGGCAAATAAACAAACAAACAGTTCAGTTGTAAACTTTAAAGTTCTATCATAGATTTTGATGGTATTTTGGCCACTTTGTGGTTCTACTGTCAATGTTTACAGGACATTTTTACCTGGGAAGTCACTTTGTCGGCTGATCAGACCAACAAAAATCAGTATTGTATTGTTACATTTAATGAACCTGAAGAGGTTGGATGTGTTAAAGGCAGTTTTGTCATGCGCTGGCGGGCAAATCAACGCACACACACTCGCTGCTAATAACTAATAATCCACCGCTCGTCCTGCTCGCCGTCTCTGAACTGCAAAGAACTCAGCTTTAAAAACATTTTTGATGGCTGTACAGGTTATTTCTCTAAAAGCAAAGCAAACAGTCAAATCCCTTCACGTTTGCTTGTTTTGGTTCGGCCCTTGATCGTGATAGTGTACGCCATTCTAAATTTCTTTGCTTGTTGGCAGCGAAACGAAACCGCAACTTAAATAGTATTGCTTTCTGCCGAAATTTCATAAATGCACACAACGTTTGTGACACGCTTGGCTAGAAACCCGGCTAGGGAATATCGGCCAAGCATGGAGTCCCAAAGTGACTTGCTCAATCACACTTTGGGAGTTTTTCCTTACCACTTTCACTGTAGGCCTGCTCAGTTGGGGCTCAGTGTCGAGATATTTCTAAAGTTGGTTTGAGACAATGCTTAAAATGTAACAATTAATAATAATGAAAGCCTTTTTTAGGGTTTAAATGTTTCAGTGTACAAGAATTAGCTGTGTATTTAAGTACGGTTATGATGTGAACGTGTTTTTATGAAATGTTTTCTTGTTCTATTGTTTTTTCTTAGTGCGAAGCGTCATGATGTCTGTATTAGGGGACATTGGCGGATATTTTATTTTTGAAATGTTATAATAATTATTTATTTATTCGTGGAATGTTTTACTAGGGAAGCCGTACAATGTGTCGTTGCCATTGATGTCCACAAGGCGGCGACAAGCTTAGAGGAATGTACAGAAGACTGTCGCCTGTGTACGAAAAGCGCAAATAATGGTAACGTCACGGCAGGTTGGGTTTCATATGACTCACATCTTCTTACCGAGTGCACTAGGTGGGGGTAAAAGCCAGTAATGGGACACCCTTTGTAGTTCACATGCGTAGGGAGGAAAAAGCCGTGTGAGATTTGTCCCACGTTCGTGTAGCGGTCGGGCCGCACAGACAGTATTGTGGCTGTCGGAGGGGGCAGTGGG
>JAVSBV010000074.1:590514-604558 GCA_033117975.1 Parotocinclus spilosoma | reverse complement strand
CCCTGCATGCATTATTTGTGGTGTGTCTGTGCACCTTTAGGATTATTTTACAGAACTCTGCATGCAGGGTCTCAATTGGGTGTTTGTCCCATTTGAGGAATTGTTGGTGAGTGAGTGGACCCCATACTTCACTGCCATATAGGGCGATTGGTTCAATTACTGATTCTAATATTTTAAGCCAGATTCTGATAGGAATTTCAACAGGGGTTTGTTGTTTTATGGCATAGAAAGCTCTGCGTGCTTTTTCTCTCAGTTCATTCACTGCCAGGTTAAAGTTTCCATTAGAACTAATCTCTCTCTCTCTCTCTCTCTCTCTCTCTCTCTCTCTCTCTGTCTCTTCCTTTCTCTCTCTCTCTCTCTCTCTGTCTCTTCCTTTCTCTCTCTCTCTATCTCTCTCTCTCTCTTCCTTTCTCTCTTCCTCTCTCTCTCTCTCTGTCTCTTCCTCTCTCTGGATGTAATTAAGCCTGCACTGTCCTGGCCAGTTCCTCGAAGGGGAGGATTGTACAGGCCAGGCTGGTTGCCCAGAGAGAGAGCCCAGTGAGCCTCATTACCCAGCATCAGTCTGCCATGGAGGATTTATGTGTGGACCGAGTGGGCACTTCATTTTTTTTTTTTAAATCTCTAGGTCACTTAGTTCTGCCGATGGGGTATCATTTAAAGGTCCTCATGGGGTCTGGGCTAACACAGGACCAAATTAAGTCTTCATTAAATATGACTTGAGTAGAAGATATTTATTAGTGCAGTGCTGGGCCTCGGGGAGGTGAGAATGTCTTCCAGGCAAACCTATTGCTTTTCATCCTTGTTAGTATGTTATGCCTTAATGTGACTGGTATAAACATGTCATAAGCATCATGAAAGGTGATGTCATGAGTTACAACGAATGTTCTATGACAGACATGTGGTACGTCTTGACACATGGTAAGAAAATTCATTGGATCACCACAATCTAGGTCATGCTTGAATAAGGCTTAATAAGGCTGGCATAAACATAGCATACAGTATTTTGCCATTTGTGTACTACTGGGCATCCTGTTGTTCTAGCGTTGACCAAGCCTTGGAAGGAAATCGATAAAAATCGGTATCTGAGTCATCATCTTACCAGAGGTGGGATACGAACCAGGGAGGCTCGGGGATACATTGATGCAATCTTACAACCCAAGCAATTATGGATTAAGGGCCTTGCTCATGGACCCAACAGTGGTAGCTTGTAGAGGTGAGATTTGAACCCTGGACCTTCTAGTCTATAGTCCAGTACCTTCGACGCTCAGCTACAAACATAATAATCTCATGCTGTCAGGTTCAGGCTTCCTGATTCTGTCTGGTTTGTTTATTATTTGTGCTCCGCCTTGCCAAAGGCTTTAATCTGTTTGCATTGCTTCTGTCCTCAAGTTCAGGCCATTGGGTGTGGGGTAGCACAAGCAGACTGGGGTGCCCCTGCATTACACAGGGATCCAGTAGTGCATAATAGGACTCCAAGTTGATCTGCATACTTTAATTTGCTTCTCTAATGAAATTTGGTAGTATTAAAACTAATTGAAAATGTTGAATCTATGAATATCCAAAAAGCCAAAATGAACACAAGACATCTAAGCAGCTCAACCAGCCGCTCTTCATTCCAATCCTTTCAGAGTCCTGCTAATATCTAGAGCCCATGGAATGAATAAGATGCTCGTTTAAGGAACGAGGCAGCATTAAATTGGATTTTCTTGGCAAAGAGGCCCTAATTTATTACCATTTACCTCACTGAATCATTTGAGAAATTATTTCAGGTGCCGTTAATGAGTTTTTAGCCGGCGATGTGAAATTGAGATGGAACTCTAATGTGAATGAAGTAGGATCGCTTCTTAATTTAATCACCGTCGCAAAACGCCTCTGCAAATGGAGCGTGCGTTAACTTCCTACTCAATTTTCCGCAGGCCTTGGACTCTCCTTCAACCTCCAGCCTTCCCTTACCATCATCGGGAAGTATTTCCAGGTCAGGAGGCCCATCGCTAATGGCCTGGCCATGGCTGGAAGTCCAGTTTTCCTTTGCACGCTGGCACCCCTGAACCAGTTCCTGTTCGATCGTTTTGGTTGGAGAGGAAGCTTCTTCATACTGGGAGCCATGCTTCTGAACTGCTGTGTAGCTGGATCGCTCATGAGACCTTTAAAGAATGGTAGGAATGGTATTTTCATCAGTTGTTCACAGCCTTTGGACTGCATTAGACTTAAGTTTTGGTACCTTTATTTGGGTTATAAAATCTATTATTCCTGCAACATACCACTAGATATTTTCAAAAGCTATTATGGGAACTCCAGGTTCTACATTATGTAGTATTATGTTCTTCTCACAAATCAATGTTAAGCCAATAAACAAATCAAACTACTCTGACATAATAAACTTGGGTTGACCCCTTTCAAAACAAGCCATTAATGATTTCGCCATTCTAATTTATTCTGATCTGACTACCAATAGAAAGGTGGTAATTTCACATCTGCGGAGCTATCCACTGTTTAGAGTCAGGCACTTCTGGTCTGCTCATGTGACAAGCACAGACTAAGCCCACACCCTGAGGAGAACTTAAGATTCAGGAACCTGGTGTTGGACCAAGGTCTTTGGTGTTACGTGGTCAGATCCAGGGTTGCCCCAAAGTGAAAGAAACAGAGCCCTTGACTATTACCATTCGAAGTCATAACTAGTCTTATTGCTAACTGTAAACGTCCAAACCGTAAGTTTTGAGTAGAGCCAGCAAACACTATCAGCATTCAGATTCTGTCTCCTTGTTTGTCTCCCTTATGACAGATTTATGGCTGTGTGTTAATGTTTATGGCCATCTTCTGATCAGTTTATGCCCGTTATTACATGTTTATGGCTGCATTTTGACACATTTATGACATATGTCTAATGACATATTTATGCCTGTCTAAGGAAAAAATATGTTGTAGGTTCGTGCACCTACATAATTTTCTGTTGGAAGCTCACACATTTATTGCATGCAACTACAAAGAGGAGAAAGAAAGCCAAGATGGAGGCAGTGGCTCAAGGCTAAGAATCAGAAGGGCAGGTTCAGGATCAGATGCAGGTCACTTAGGCAGAAAGAACCCATATGAAGCACAGGCCCAGGGCGGACTGATTTCAGATCTGGTCAGTGGCTGAAGCAGAGAGTCCAGTGTCTAAACAGGCGCATTTCTGGCAGATGGCTGGTCTAGGTTTGAATTTTCAGCAAACTAACAGAGTCTAAGCTTTTGGAACTGAACCAAACTAAGGATGAAATGGAAATTCCATGCTGACCCCCATCTCATTGCTGATCCTTATAGCAGCACACATCATGATAAAACCCACTACAGGTGTAACAGATATTTGTGATAAGATGAATGCAGTATTTCATGGAGCAGAAGCGCACAGGTGTAGACAAGGAAAATGTTCAACCTCTGGAGTAAGACAGGAAAGAATGGAAGAAAGTGTTTCAGAAAACAGAAATGATAGATTAGGGACAAACTAATGTCTTTATTATATAGTCACACTTTTCACAAAGGTTGGCAAAACCATTGCTGAGGTTTCTTGGTCAGTTTCTCTGAATTTGACTACAAGTGATGTAACAGTGCTTTGTAAAATTGGCGATCTTTCTGGGTGTCGGTTGTTGGTATGATACAGCAGCAGTGTTACCTGGACATCGGAAACATCAGTTCCATCTTCAGTGACCTGTGATGAACAACAAAAGTTTTAAACTTTGTGTTGATAACTTTTGAACCACAAAAAATAATATAATTTAATCGGTGGCAATCGATTTCCGACACAATTCTGGTCTTCTTTGATATGCTACAAGACCACCTTCCCATTGGAAAAAACTTGGCCTTGATCCTATATGGAGGTTTTCAAGATGGCACTCATGTTCCAGACAGAGCCTAAAAGTTAGGCCCCATCACCCATTACTTGCTTGGGTATTCTGATATGCCATTTTGCCTTTTGTTTCCGAAATAAAACGTTGTCCTGTGACTTTTGGCTCACCCTGTATTTGTCTGTGCTCTCACACATTTATAGCTATCTTGTGACATGTTTATATCTGCATTCTGGCTCATTTATCTGCATCACTGATGACACATTTAAATCTATGTTATGAGGCAGAGTTCATATGTACCCTTTCTTTACCCAGCAGTAGATGGAGCCATTACAGACCCTCCTAAACCCCTGACTAATGGAACTGCAAAGTCAAAATTTCATGAAAATGGGATCAATGGCCAAGCCAAGGTGAAGAAGAGCTGCTCAGAGAGCATCAGGTGCTTCATGGACCTGTCTCTGTTTCATCATCGTGGGTTCATCATCTACCTGATAGGAAACATCCTGATGTTCTTTGGCTTTTTTGCACCAATGATCTTCCTGGCACCGTATGCCAAGAACCGTGGCTTGGACGAGTATTCGGCCGCCAGCCTTCTCTCAGCACTGGCGCTGGTGGACATGATCGCCCGGCCTGGGACAGGTCTTCTCGCTAATACACTACGCGTCCGACCCAGGGTTCAGTATCTCTTCAGTTTTGCCATTACTTACAATGGCGTGTGCCATCTGCTGTGCCCTCTGGCATCCGGTTACTGGGGGTTGGTGGTGTACGCAGTGTGCTACGGGGTGGTGTACGGCATGGTGTGTGCCCTGCTCTTCGAGTGCCTTATGGACGTGGTGGGACCAAGCAAGTTCTCTAGCGCAGTGGGACTCGTCACCATCTTCGAGTGTTGCCCAGTTCTGCTTGGACCGCCCATTGCAGGTGAGATGTATGGATTACTGTGATATGGATGTTATAGCAAAACATTTTTTTTGATTGATTGATTATAATCGATTTAGTTCTTCATCAATCAGCAACAATCATGTCTATTAATATTATGCACCTTTTGACCTATAAATATACCTTATATATATAAGTGAAGACGGTTGTACATTCTCACACATCAGTCACACTGATATGGTTTTCCATGGTGTGCGGGTTTGGAAATATATTTAAACCTGCCAATACCACAGAAATCTGCAATATGACAATATTTAGATGACGAATTGGGAGAGAATTTAAAGGTCAGAATTCAACAGTCTGCATGATCTGCATTAATTAAGAACGGTCATACTAAGCACGTTATTACATGCATTGACATGGCATCTCAATGTGCTTTTTACAATCAGAATAGACTAATTATATTCACTGGTTTAGCTTTAGTCATGAATAAACCAATAATAGCCAATGGAGGAAATGCAACAAAACCGGTCCACCTAGAATGTAGTGATGATATACACCTTATTAGCCACTTTATTAGGTACAGTTCATTGTTTTTATAGCAGCAGAGGTGGGATTTGAACCCTGGACCTTCTGGTTCAGAATCCATTGCCTTAACTGTTAGGCGATCACAGTCCCACACACAATTACAGCCTGTAATTCATCTGTTTCTCTACATAATTTGTTTGTCCCCTTTACTCTTTTCTCTAATGGTCAAGACCCCCACAGGACCAGCACAGGTCATGTACTGTTTGAGTGCTGGATCATTCTCAGCACTTAAGTGATACTCATGTGGTGGTGGTGTGTTAGTGTGTGTTGTGCTGCTATGACTGGATCAGACACCGCAATACTGCTGGTTTTTTAACACCTCAGTGTCACTGAAAATAACCTAACATTTCCAGCTACCAGCAATGTGCACTGTGTACACTGCTGAAGAATTAGAGGATGACTAACTCAAACTGTACAACAGCAACAACAACAACAACAACACACTACCACCACATCAGTGTTACTGCAGTACTGAGAATGATCCACCACCCAAATAGAACCTGAGATGTGCTTATCCTGTGGGTCCTGACCATTAGAGAACAAAGTAAAGGGACGAACAAACTATAAGACAAATTGACTACAGTCTGTAATTTTAGAACTACAAAGTGCTCCTATGTGGTATGGGAAACTAATAAAATGGTCAATGAATGAAGAAAGGAGGTGTACCTAATAAAAAGATCAGTGAGTGTATATCAACATGGAACTATTGATTACTTTTGTTTTCGTTGACCAAAACATACCAGCATTACATATCAACATGTTATTACCATGCTGGTGTTATTCATTTAAATGTTTAGTATTTAGCAGGCATCCCATTTAAGTGCAACTTACACTACTACAATCTTACAATTTTAGATTGAACTGTCCAATTAGTTGAGGGTTAATGACCTTGCCATTAAATCTCCAAGATTGGAAGCTTGAATCCTTAGCTTACTAATCAATAGTCCTGATCGCCAAGCTTCCCTTGTTTCCTAGAGCAAAGTCCACACACGCTTGTAAGATTTGTTTTATGTAGCTCTGGATCTCTCTGATCCACCACATTGCATTGAGAATGGTCCACCCCCAAATGGTCAGAGGTAAACATATGGACACTTTCTATTGATGAGTGAACTATAGTCAATTATTAATAACCACCATCCAGACAACCAAACGAATAAAATACCCCAATATATAACGTAACATATCCACATCTTGTGCATGTAGAGTCCCTGAAGAGTTCATATGCCCCTTGATTACATTTCTGATTCTTACTTCATACTCCATTATAGACAAGAATCATTGTTTACAGACCTTATTAAACCACGAGAAGCAATAATTCAGACTGAAGCATGAATCTTTTCTGTGATTCACATCATGTTAGCTTTTGCTCAAAAAGTGCTTTCTTTGTAGCGATATTAAACAAACAGGGAAGCGTAACATGTTCACCCATTTGTTTGTTTTTCATTCTTTTTCTCATTTCCTACAAAGTGAAAGGTCACGGTGCTTCACGATGGTGAAAGGGAAAGAAATTGCAGAAGAAACGAGCAGCTTTGTTCACTCGTTGCTTTCTGCCTGCATGACTAATGGAAGAACACAGGGTGGGTGGGAAGGCTGTCCAGGGTGTCATTATTGTAAGACATTCCAGCAGAATTGGATTATGGGTGGTGAGGGAGGCAGATCTGCGGTACATCTTAGGCCTGGGGAAAACTGGCTGTTGTAAGCTAGGTGTGGCGTAGGGACGAGTTCGTAATTGGTCACGGTTATTTAGCGGCCCAAATCGGCCAGCGTCGCGTGAGGATTGGCCTATACCCAGATCACTGCGCTTTTTTTTCCCAAACCTTCAAGCGTAATGAAGTCTCTCTATACCTCGCTCACTCGGTCCCTGTCGACTCCTCGTGCTAAGTTGCTATCGCCCTCTGCGACTGCCGCAATGCTGTCCGTGCTGCTAATGTATCAGAACTGTGATCTGAGTTTCCTGGGTAGATCGATAGATAATGGAATATGCAGTAATGCTTATCAAACAAACATTAATAAAGATTTCCATTAGGTGTCAAATTTCACAATCTCAAAAGTCTCAGGTTAAGATGTGTCATAGCAACCAATTAATGTAATAAATATTGTGGTAGTGTTTTGTTACTGAAATAACAGGTGTTTTATCTGGAGCTTAAGTAGAGTTTGAAGTCCTCGATTATTTTGAAACGGACACAAGGTTTATATAATACTGTACATTTAGTTGTTTGGCAGACACTTTAATTCAGAGTGACTTGCAACTGATGAAGTCTTACTATTGTACAATATGATTAATTGTGACCCAACAATGCTAAACTGCTCACAAAAAGTAGGGGATATTTCAAAATGAATATGAAGCGATTAAAATGGGCATTTGATTTGATTTCATTAAACAACATTATCAGAAAGGCAAAGAAAAAAAATGTATACACACCCCTGCCCCATGCTCACTCACAAAACTATACATGTGATGGACATGGTTTGTTTTCTTCCGTGTTGCGATTTGTGTCATTGCAACAAAAGCCATGTGATGCTTATGCCCTTGCACTGCTTTCTGTTTTCTAAATGACACTCTGTTCTTTGCCTGGTTATGATTTATTTCCATCTGGCTTTGTCACGGAGGACCTGGCAACCCTGCGTATGGCTTGTTTAATGAGGCAGAAATATCTGGGCCTCGCTGCTCTGCTGCGAGACCTCGCTTCCGAGACCCGTGTTTAATAGAGTAAATAAGCACCATCTCACAGACACACTTATCCGTTTGTCCCGCTGCAGACGCTTGTTGCGTCAACTTTATACGCCGCACCTTGAGGTCAACCTAATGAGGAAGAAGAGAGGAAATAACAGTAATTAGCCTTTCGCTTCCCTGTTTCTTAATGAATCTCGGTTCATCCCCTCACTCATTAGAAGCCCTGTGTGATCATTAAGCAATGAGAATATGTGAGGGAATGGAGGAAAAAAAATGAAGCGACTCTACCAGTTGGCGCGAAATTACCGCCTCGCCAATCAAGCGCCGGATTTAATGAGAACGTCGGGCATCTGCACACACCCCCAAAACAAGCCACAATCCATCAAAATGTGGCCGCTGAGGCTCTTTGGGTTGTTTGGCTGAAACTCCCCCCATCATCGCCTCCTCACAGGAAGAAGGCAATAAAACTCAGGTTTGAACTGGTATGTCTGCCCTGAAAGCTGCCCTTCAGTCCTGCGCTGCCACCTGTTAGATGCCTCTTGCCAATTCGGATCTTTGCATGAATCAGCATGTTAGAAACTTTTGTACTTTCTCTTGCCGATACCTATGAACAGCTTGATCTATCCCATCATTGGTTTATCAGGCAGTTTGTGTTAGAATAGTAATTCATTACAGGTATGCACTGTTTAACGACTGCGTTATGTTCTGTGAAAAAGGATTCTGACCAAAATATCTTGGTCACGTAGTGTTTTTAGGCTTGCTCTACTGTGAGGCAAGATGCCATCAGTTACATGCTCAGTTCAGCAGTATGGTTTAGATTTTTTTTGCACATAGTGCAAACGTATGTTAAGCAATAATATGCATTCTGAAAACATTTGATACATGACAGTACTGTACAAATACTGTGAAATCATTTTTATTTGTCTCTTTCTTTTTTGAAAACTTGAAACATTTACCGTGCATTAACGACCACATGCAGTCAGGTTTACATTTCTTGGTCCTTCATGCAGTCTTATTACCTTCAAGTTGAGTTTGAAGATGCTTCTTTTAAACCTTGGCACACGCACCTTTTTAATTTAAGGAAATGCACAATTAGTATAGAAAATACAATAATGTAAATACATATGGAGTTAACCTTAGACTATGTTAAGTAAAATATGGTCATTTAAGTTATTTTGTTTACGGGTGCAATTTATAAATTGTTAAATGACATTCTTGTATTTGAACAGTGAGTTTCAGCTAATATTGAAATTGTAAAGGAATAAATATAACATTTCCAGGATTCTTCATAATAACTGGAATGATCCCCCCCCACCATATCCAATCATCAAGCTGCCCAGATTCATATCTAATCTCTTAAGGAATTTGCTAGCTATTTAATAATGTTTAGTCAAATTAAGAAAGCTAGACTCATCAAAACTAAAGTCATTTCCATACTATTAAATGTTATGTGCTTTTACTGGTGCCTGACTTGAAGGTCTAGGGTTCAAATCCCACCTCTGCCAAGCTGCCACAGTTGGATCCTTAAGCAAGGCTCTTAACCCACGATTACCTGAATTATAAGACTGTATGAGTTTTAAGTCGCTCTGGATAAGGGCGACTGCTAAATGCCGTAAATGTAAATCGCACTTTTTCTGGCCATTGGGTGGCTTGTGGCCCACCACAAACTGGGATCAACTGGAAAATGTGTATCACCATTTTACATGGGTATATAGTGGTAACATGGGCACAACTTTACAAAACTGGACTAGGCTTTACATGTGGAGGCAGGGTAAAAGCATCAAACTGTCTAAGTTAGAAAAAAGAAGAACCCCTTCTACAATTCATGTGCAAAGTCTTGGTAGAAAAAAGCTATGAATATAAAACTTTAAGGATACACATGACCATTAATTATAAACCAAAAGATCAAGTGTTTAAACCGCTGATAATCTCTTGGTTTTGGGCACTTGAGAAAGGCCCTTAAAGCACAACTGCTTGGATTGCACATTGTAAGATTGTGTCAGTTATTAGTAGCGTCTGCTCAATAGCATAAAGGGAAATGCAAAATTTTTTTAACACATTTTCGTTTGCTCTGCAGGTGCTCTAGTGGACATGTTCGGCGACTACAGCTACATGTTCTACATGTGTGGTGCTGTGATGCTCACTGCTGGCCTTTTCCTCTTCGTCATGAACTACTACAATTACAGACGAAAAGAGGCAGCCTGGCGCAACAGGGGCAGAGGTACGGAGCTATGCGAGAACGGAGGCTCTCGAACTGTTGACCAGTTGGTGGGAGAGGACACTCAAAACCAGAACGCAGAGGATTCTGAAATGCTTGAGGTCAGATCAGAGACTGAAGACGTGCCAGTGTAATTAGAATCCTGAGAGGGATGGAATCCAACGATGACGTCATGGTAGGAAAACCATTTAACTCTGGGGTTCCCAAACATTTTCAACAGTGCCCCCATTTTGAAGACAACTATCATTGTAAACCCCTGAACTCTGAGACACACACACATTTTGCTTCCACTGGAATGTATTTGTAACAATGTAATTCATATAAAACTGGTACAGTGATGCAGTAGCAGTAGCACTGCACCCTCACAGCTCCGAGATCCCTGGTTCAATCCTGACCCTGGGACCCACCTATGAGGAGTCTGCATGGTCTCCGTCTTGCGTGGGTATACTTCGGGTACTCCGGTTTCCTCCTACATTCCAAATACATGTGTGTTAGGTTAATTTGGTGTACATATGTATGTATGAGTGTGTGACCCTGCCTTGTGCCCTGTGCTGCTGGCTAGGCACTGGCTTTCCAGCGACGCTGACTAGGATAGAATGATAAGAAAATATATAAATGGACGAATTCATACAAAACTGCAACATCTTATTAAACAAAATAAAGTGTCAAATCACTTTAGCAGTAGATTTATTAAAAGTGGGACTGAAAGATTTAAATCGTATTTAAATAGTGCTCTCTACTTTGGGAACAGCTGGTTTAATCCAACTTTTTTTTTTTTTTATAGTTTGTGGTGTCGATTTGAGACCTTCACCCATTGTTATTGTACTGAAACGTTTCCAAACAGTTCTAATACATAGTTAAAACCACTTTTTACTTGAATTATGTTTATGAACATTTAATAAATTGTTGTACCTTTCTCAAATTTTTAAAATTCATTGAACGTAATCTAGAGCTCCTGCTCAGGACATAATCTAAGCACAGTGTCCACCAACCTTGCTGTTACTGATGCTAGAAATCAATAGGGGACATGCTTTGGATGAACAAAATTATGAATATGGGCTATACTGCTTCACAATATCAGCAGGATGTGCAAGAAAGGGACTCTTCTTTTATTTTGCAATTACATTTATGGCATTTAGCAGACGCCCTTATCCAGAGCGACTTACAACTGAAACAGTCTTACAATCCAAGCTATGGTGGGTTAAGGGCCTTGCTCAAGGACCCAACTGTAGCAGAGGTGGGATTTGAACCCTGAACCTTCTGGTACCTTAATCACTAGGCTACCGCAGTCCCATTTTATATACAATTCTAATCTAAAAATAAAACTCTGACACTAAGGTTGTTGACACTTGTTTCCATTAGACCCCATGCACACAGGATACACGGGTATAAGAACGCGATAGGAACACGTGTACATGCTGGCTAAACGGGAGTGTGGAAATCTGGTTCCATCGCTCACATCTTGGTGTGGATCCCCCCTGACAAGCGAGGGGGAAGCAATGAAAGTAATTGAAAGTGCATCTATAATTAATTTCCTCTGTGAGTGTGTGGTGTCGCTGCCCGAGGCTGCTGATGATTGAGAGTATTTATTATGTGCACTTGAAGGAGGGCGACTCGGGAGGGCGTGGCCTGGTGACACGTTTACGTGCCCCTCATCATTTCTCCTGTCCTGTACGGAGAAGACTCAGGTGAAAATAGAGCACAATGGTGCTCTTGTTAACCCTTTCCATTTTTTATTCCTAATTCCTCCCTCCCCCTCAATGAATGACTTGCAGCAATAGCAATATCAAATTAGTTAGCACTGTGCTGTATAGACCTGCTATTGTGCTGATATTATACACAAGTAGCTGAAAAGTCACACATTGTGTTGTTTCACTAGCTCTCGGTTGTAGACCACCATTGCTCTTGGGGTCAGGAACAGAACGTATTGTCCACAAATGGAATGGTTTCGAATTACCCTGTGTTCCCGTAGAGAGCAACAATCAGCTGAAAGGTTTACAGTGGTTTATTTGCAGATTGTAGTTTCACCAATCTAGGTTTTCGGGCCCTTTTGCGCCTGGGTAAGATTCCAATATAAAATATACAATTCCAAATTACACTGTGTTCCCAGTAGGGGGCGAAAATAGCTGTAAATGTTTGTAGTGGTTGCAGTTCTGGGTGCTTTTTATTTAGCTGGAAGGAGCTCAAATGTGATACCTCCCATATCATGTGTCATGTGTAGGTGAATTATACACCAACACCAATGTGTAAAAGCCTTAGGCCACCATTAGATTAGATTTCCCATTGCTTTAGGGTTTACATTTATGTAATTTAGCAGAGACATAAGGACTCAGCAGAGGCAGGATTTGAACCCAGGCCCTTTTGGTTTAATCCAGTGCCTCACAGCAAGAAGGTCCCGGGTTCAATCCCAGGGTGGAGCGGCCTGGATCCTTTCTGTATGGAATCTGCACGTTCTTCCAGTGTCTGTGTGGTTTTACTCCGGGTACTCCAGTTTCCTCCCCCAGTCCAAAGACATGCAAGTTAGGTTAATTGACTTCCAATTGGCATTCCCTTACACTTATTTACACCCAGCAATAGCAGCATCTGGATGCTACAGAAGTTTGACAGTCTGTACAAGCTTGATCAGGAATGGTCTTGGAAGGGTAGTGGTCAAGGGTGAAAAGGCTAACATATGTTCAGTCTCACAAAGATTGGGATAAAGATCAATCAAAAATATGGAATATGGAGTGACAAATCCAAGTTTTTGGGTCCAATTGTATACCATTGCTAAAACAACAAATCTAAGGGTGGCCTGAGACTTTCGCACAGTCCTGTTTGATTGATAGTTTGTGATTGAGTTGAGGGTTGAGGGTCCACTTTCTTTTTCATTTATAAACCCCACAGAGAACGAAGCTTTTTACAGCGACTGAAATGTAACGAGACCTTGTGAAAATATTCTGCATGTTTTAGATCACCTTTAGCGGCGTCCTGGACCTGTCGACCCTTTGAGAACCCATAAACATTGACGCTCTAAAGACTTTTTGACCGGTGTAATTAATGAGAACTAAGCAGATGTTTGGTGGTCTGGCATGTATTTGGTGGCCAGCTGATTCTAATGGGCTGCATATGGTGAGAGATGGGTGAGTGTGTCACAGTCTCAGTGGCAGCTGCTGACTTTTCCAATATCTCTGACCCTGTATTTCCCCAGTCATCACAAGCACATTCTCAGTCCAACATTCTCTCAATGTTTTGCAATGTTTTTCTAGTTACATTCCTCAATCCTAAACTCAAAGACCGCATAGAACAGATGAGGTTATTTTGGTTAGAATATTGTGAAATGAAATCTAAGGGACACTGGAGAAAAACACTGGTAAAAACACAGTATAATGGCTGCTATGGTGATAAACTTCATAGCACTTATAATTGTATTATATATAAAATAACAGAACTATACTTGTATGTTATACATATTTTTGTTTAGCTTCTTCTCTGGTTACTTGCATGTCAGCAGCTCCACAAACAGTTCTTCACCATCTGGGTTCCTTTTGACCGTACGACTGGGATGCAACACTTCCCTTCTCTCTCTTTCTCTTTTTCTTTCTCTCTCTCTCTTTCTCTCTCTTTTTCTTTCTTTCTCTCTTTTTCTTTCTCTCTCGCTCTCTCTCGCTCTCTCTCTCTCTCTTTCTCTCTCTCTCTCTCTCTCTCTTTCTCTCTCTCTTTCTCTCTCTCTTTCTCTCTTTCTCTCTTTCTTTCTCTCTTTCTCTCTCTCTCTCTTTCTCTCTCTCTTTCTCTCTCTCTCTCTTTCTTTCTTTCTTTTTCTCTCTCTCTCTCTCTCTCTGTCTCTCTCTCTCTCTCTGTCTGTCTCTCTCTCTCTCTTTCTCTCTCTCTCTC
>JAVSBV010000074.1:568409-585940 GCA_033117975.1 Parotocinclus spilosoma | reverse complement strand
CTCTCTCTCTCTCTCTCTCTCTCTCTCTCTCTCTCTCTCTCTCTCTCTCTCTCTCTCTCTCTCTCTCTCACACACTCACACACACACACACACACTTTCCGATCCGACCATATCATGTGTCGCTGAACCAATACTCTACAGCTCATTTTTACAGCACAGATTATTTAGTGTAATTGGGCCTTGTGCGGTAATGACCTTGTAGCTTTTCCCCCTCTCCCTTCACTTTCTTACACTGTGCAAATTGGAGAAGGGAAATCTGGTTTGACACGGGGCCCAGAAGATGTATTAGCAGGCTATGGTAACTGCCTGCCACAATAAGGTCGCAATGGAAGTGTGTAATTAGTGTGTGGTGGCCATCCCTCAGGAAAGGCTTTTTATTACCTTAGTATGTCATAAGGTGCTTTCTCTCTCTCACACACACACACTGCTGTATGGGTATAAATATTATTATTACCTGTAGTAATGTAGTAATTATGCATATTTTTAACAGATAACCTACATCTGTAATATCCAAGTCCCACATGTTAGCCCAACACTAATGAATTGCCTCTATGCTTTATCATTGCTGTTCAAAAGTCAGAAAGAGGCTTTGCTCTCTCTTCAGATTTTATTAAACCCTTCAGTCTTTGGTGTTATGGATTGAAAGGCATTTTAAAATGATCTAAAGGATTATTTGTCAGACCATACAGGTAAGAAAAAAAGTTTCACGTCTAGACCTCCAATATTAGGTGGTGCAACCACATAAAAACGTGGGCAATTTGAAAATGGGACATTTTAGGTACTTAAAAATGCATGAATGTTGTTACACACAAAATTGATAAATTACGTTGTGTTGTTATTTATATATATATATATATATATATATATATATATATATATATATATGCGATTTGTCTAATAACACCAGGCTTATGTCTCATTAAACAAATAGTCTGTCCTGACATCGTAAAGCGAAGCTGAAGATTCATGGAACACTTGTTGACCTTGTCACTGCACCACAATGCTAACTTGGAATCAGTTTTTTCTTAAGCCATCATTTGTTGGTTGCACAACATGTACCAGAGGAAATCCTGTTTCCCTTTAGATTTTAGATCTAAAACTTTCAATTAATGTATTATACTTTGCCTCTTATTAGAATTACCGGTCATTTTTATTTTGTCTGCAGTTATAATATAATATATTGGTTGCACTATTCAGCGTTTTAATAATTCATGGTTGGGGAACTCTGGTCAGATTAAGAAGTTAAAACTATGTTTTTTAGGAACAAACCCCAAATGAGCAGGGGTATTAAAATGTTATATTATTTTTTTTTTAATGGAACCTTACTCACACTTAGTGATCACATTATTCAAGTCTGGTCAGCAGAATATACAATTTTGAAAAGTTAAATGAACTTCTTAATTTGACTGATCACGTTTGCAAGACTTAATGACTGGAACTCCTCGGAAAAAGTGTTGATATGCATTTTGTGAAGTTTTAACTCTCATTGCTCTGTGGTAAGATGCATTATGATGATCCCCCCCTTTAGCTGCTTCCATTAGGGTTTGCCACTGGGGAACACCTCATAGTAGATTTGTCACAGTATGTTTCCCTTTGTACTTGCACTGCACCAAATGTTGGCCTGAAACTAAGAACAATCACAATCTTTTTCCACACACTTTCTCAATTTCTTTCTTGAATTATTATTATTATTATTGTATTTTTTATTATTTCATTTGACTCTCTTGTTGTGGCCATGAATGAACAAAGTCTAACAGCTTGTTAACTGCCTTTAACTGCAGACTAATCTGCAGTTTTAGACCTTGAGCAAGTGTTTGTTTTAGAAACCCATATGGAGATTTCTTACTTTTTTCTTCATCTCGGAGTTATTCCATGTTTGTCCTTTGATTCTGTTGATGTGGACAACACTGGAAATGAGTTACAGTGAATAAAATAATGTTAAATGTCCTGACACCTGAATGTTTAGCTATTAAACTAACATTATTTTGTGTCACATTTGGGTTTAGTTTATTTGTGATGGGTGCCTCTTATGTGTGGTAATTCCATGGTTTATGCTACGGTTTGTAATACAAGGCTGATTTTTTGGACACTAGAGTTCAGTGTTGCTCCATTTTAAAAGCTTGGTGTTTTATATGCAAGACCAAATGTGTGTGACCCTCACCCTCGGGTGCTGCACCATCCAACAATGATGAACAACGAGCTTTCTGTTCACTGATGTGCAAATTTAGCCAAAAAGGAAATATATTAGATGCAAACTTGGAGAAACTGTGAGGAAAAGAAGTCTTGGGTTTTTCTATCTGATTTCACTGGTCTACAAAATTTCAAACATATAATTTATTATTTTTTAATGATTCTTATTTGATTGAAGTTTCTATTGTACTGTTACATCGATTAATAATTAATTATAACACATAGTTATTACTTCTGAAAATATAATAATGCACATATATTGTGCAACCAAAAAAGTTTCTAAGGAAACTCAAATGTATTAAAATGTACTTTAATGAATCAATTCATACGTCTAAGCACAAATATGAACATAAGTCACTGGATTGTATGAAATATGTCCTCAGGAATTGGCATCTTGGGAAGGGTTTCATTTAATGTGATATTTTTTTTCCAAAGTAGCAAATTCCCAGTGAAATTGTTCACCATGCTCATCATCTGACTGCTCTGCAGTTTGGTGCAAAGACGTCTAGATGATAGTGCAAGAAATGAATTTTTAAGGACATGTTCCAGTCAAGTTCTTTATGTGGCCAAAGCATATTTTTCACCAACTCTTCGTATACTGCTCACAAAAATTTGTGTATTTCCCAATATGAAGATTTATTCAAATATCAGAAATTAAATTCTTTATTAATGCAGATCTGAGGCATGCTGAATATCTGAATGACGGTACAAGTCTGTTAAATTGCTGGCTTGGCAACTGATAGAGGGAGCATGTAAGACTTATATAGCTTGCTCAATGCAATTTTATTTAGGATTGCATCATCTACCTTTCATTGGTCATTCAGAGATGATGTAATACTGATGATTACATCTAAATTTTTGCCTAGATCTGTGCCCCCCTTTATCGTGAAAGTAATAGATTCCAAATTTTAAATCATTTTCATCACCTCCAAATTAGTTGAGTTTTCTGAACCAATTTGGCCATAGACTATTCTTCTTTATGACTGATGAACTTTATAATCTCACACAGATCCAATTTACAAAAAATGTTGATTGTCATGTTATAGTTGTGGATGTTCTGTCCAACAGTTCTTAACATGTTGGATGTGGATGTGAAGACCTGAGTGACCTTGGGCCAAATCGTTACAGCCAGATGACTGGGTCAGAGCATCTTAGAAATGGCAAGGCTTCTGGGTGCCCCCAGTCAGCAGCGGCGAGTACCTTTTGACAGCGTTCTGTGGTAGGGCAAACCACCAGCCTGGAACAGGGTGTTTGGTGCCCAGGGCTCACTGATGGCAAGGACAACAAATGTTGTTGTACTGTCTGGTCTAAACAAGCTTTGTTGACCTCGCCTTTACTTTTTGTGTTCTGTAAACGCCTGTCTCAAACGAACAAAAGATTTCAGCAATAGATTTTAATACCCCATTAAATCGTACTCCTCCCTTCCCATGTCAATAGGCAGTTTTGTTTTTGAGAATTGAGCAGTTGAAAGACAAGGGTCTTGCTCAGTCATCCAAAGGTGACAACCAGGACTGTAGTGACTCAGTGTTTAAAGCAATGGACTGCTAACTGAAAGACTGAGCAAGAGTCTTAACCTCCACTTATTTGTAAGTTGCACTGGATAATGCTGTGAAATAAATGCACTAAAGTTAAGTAGAACTCTTAATTCAAGCAAATTATGAATGTAATCCAGAGCAATAACCACTGAGCCATATGGAATTTTTTCTTTATCCTTTCTTTGTTTGTAACTGTGATAACATTACGTACATATAATAATGAGTAATTATTGCAGGCATAATTAGGAATAACTTGAGGCTTCATTTGTCTAATTGGTATAATATAATTTTCCTTTTCTTAGACTATAAAGACCAAACAAATGGACTGTAAAACAGTTATGGGGACTTTTAATTGTTAACTGAGTAGTTAATAGAGATGTCTGCGGTGGCCTAGCGGTTAAGGTATTGGACTCTGGACCTGAATGAACCTGAAGGTCCTGGTTTCAAATCCCACCTCTGCCAAGCTGCCACAGTTGGGTCCTTAAGCAAGACCCTTAACCCACAATTGCTTGAATTGTAAGACTGTATAAGTTGTAAGTCGCTCTGGATAAGGGCGTCTGCTAAATGCTGTAAATGTAAATGTCATCTTGATCGAAGTAGGCATAAGAAAGAAAATGGACCACTGTGGTCAAAAAGGAAGGACATGGTCAGCAACAATACGCCGCTGGTATTAAGTGGTCCAAAGTGTTCCAAGAAAAAATCCCCCCTAGCGTTACACCATTGACAGTCTGAACTGCAGATATAATTCAGGACGATTCGTGCTTTCATGTTGTTAATGCCATATTTTGACCCAACCATCCAAATGTTACAGATAAAATTAATACTTATCAAACCAGGCAACATTTTTCCTAGTTTCTGTTGTTCTGCTTTGGTGAGCCCATCTAAACTGTAGCCTCATTTGTCTTTTCTTAGCTGACAGGAGTGACAGCCGGTGTGGTCTGGTATGATCAGCTCAGACCAATCTGGCATTTCTCCTCTGAGCTCTGACATCAGTAATGCATTTTCAACCAGAAATCTGCCGCTCACTGGATATTTATTTTTTTCAGACCCAAGTTTTTTTCCCTGTAAAACCTAGTGATGGTGTGAAAATTTCAGTAGATCAACAGTTTCTGAAAAACCAGATTAGGGTAAAAAGACCATTCTGATGTTCAGTTCTTCATCATATCTCCACGCCTAAAGGCATTGAGTCTCTGCTATGCTATGCGATTGGCTGATTAGGTACCTAATAAAGTTACTGGGGAGTGTATGTTCTTGAATGTTGGTGTACTAAGAAAGAAAATCTGTGGGTGAGTGTGTTTAAACGACATTTTATGGTGATTTTCTCGCTTTTCTAAACCAAAGTAATTACACATTTCATGGGTAAATGTTCAGGTCATTAAATCAAAATCAGGTTTTGTAGCAGCTTGGTGATTAAGTGATTAAGCACAAAATAAAACAAAAATATCAATGTGGCCTATGTTTTTGTGCTAGTAAAACGCATAAAGGGTAAATAAGTAGACTTGACTATGTTTATGTAAATGAATGAAAATTGATTTGATTTTATGCTTATTGAACCACCTGTTGCTGTTTAATGCAGCTTCAGCTTCCTTTCCTTCAGCAAACCTTTTTGGGGAGATGGTTTGATTCATACTTCAGTTCCATTTCTCTGTGATAAGATTAAGCCATTTAACTCCCCAAAACGATCAACAAGCATGTGGAGATGCTGTGGAGATAGCCTGAAAAGCTAATCAGGCATCATCACCATCAGTACTGATGGTTTTGTATCCTCAGAAAATGAATTATGGTGGGTCAAAAGTCACAGGATGCATCGCATGCTGTTTCTTGGACTTTTCCCCAAAGGCTGCCAAAACCATTGTTAAGGTTTCTTTGTTGGAGGCAGTCTTAGGACTATCACTACATGGCTTGTTTACAGTCTCTGAATTTGGCTATGAGGGGTGTCTGTTGTTGAAAGTTGTTGCTATGATACGGCAGCTGCGTTCCCTGGACTTCTGAATCGTCACTTTGTGATTATAACATTTGAACCACAAAAGATATTGTAAATTTAATTGACGGCAATCAATTTCTGAGACAATTCTGGTTTTCTTTGATTTACTACATGACCACGTTCCCATTGGAAAAACTTTCCCTTGATCCAATATGGCAGCTTTTATGATAGTGGCCATATTCCGGTTATAGCCTAAAAAACAGGTCCCCTCACCCATTACTTGCTGGGTATTTAAATATGTCATTTTCCCTTTTGTTTCTGAAATCCAAAGTCACTTTTAAGTTTTTATTTTCACGAAGTGACTTTTGACTACATTTTACATTTGTCATTTAGCAGACACCCTTATCCAGAGCGACTTACAATGAATATATTCTTACAATCCAAGCAATTGTGGGTCAAGGGCCTTGCTCAGGGACCCAACTGTGGCAAACATAAAGAGAACTCAAAATGGGCTTGTTACTTTTGCTTTTATGACTCCTAAATGTATCTATTTATCTATCTTCGTTTATTTAACACTGAGTCACAAAGGCTTTTAAAAAAAGAAATGCATTTTTTACTTTAGGAACATTTAGTAACATGTACTTTAACATATACACAACTGTAACATGTACAAGAAATACTTCAGTATTTATTTAGTAGTACTTTGACTTAAGTAAAGAACATGTAAAACTGCCACATCTAATTAAAAGCAGACGCAGATTAAATAACCAGTAATGGTTGTATTTCTTATTACAGCTCATTAAGGTCTGGGATAGGTTAGGCGCGAAGTGAACAGTTGGTTCTCATAGTTGACATGATGGGTGCGGAAGAAATATTCAGGAATATTATCCTGTGCATCTTAAACATGGTACAAATCAATATGGCTGGGTTGGAGCTTCTAATAAACAACACAGCATTTGAACTATTACATATTTTGATATTTTGATACTATCAATTTGAAGGCATCTGGAGATCGGCTTTCAATGTTGTACCACTAATGCATGAGGTATCAATGCAAGAATTTAAACATTGGTGTTGCATTAAGTAAACCCATCTAAAAATGTAATCTACCAGATTATTTTTAGGAATCTCTAAATACCTCAAAGCTGAAGTAGTCCAGCAGAGCGTATCACGAACCAATTGGGATTCCAACCTTGTGTCCTGTTTTAGCCGTCTCCTAATGTTTGAAATGTTTGAAAGGATTTCGAATGTTCTCTTCACACTCTGGCAGGAGCGCAAATGCAAATTCTGTAGGGTAACATGATTATTTTTCTTCCCTCCATTGACCGCCGCAAGCACTGTTGCGGGCATTAAGGCTTGATTAGTGCCGACATGATAGCCGGGACCCAAAAACAATGCCATGCACCATGCATATTAAATACAATTGGGGTGGTTTAATTTTGTCGCGAGTAGCAGGCTGAGGCCCTAGCTGGTCTCATGAATACATGACAGCGTTGGGACTTGGTTCTTCTCTGGACCTGGATGTCTTTACAGTCCTGCATATGCAATATGGTTTGCAACGTTAGAGAGATGAGGAGGGTAAATTGGTTAATTTGACCTCTAAACCTTTGATGCATTGATGGTATAAAATGTGATGGTTTACACTTCCATTTGTTTTAGAAAATTTGTTCATGTTGAGTTGTTTATGTTTTTTTGGGTATCTCTAACACAATTAAATAATTTCTGTTTAGTTTTCTTGTGAAAGTCCTCTTTGTTTTTACATTATGGTCACATAAAAACTATGAAAAAGACTTTCGGTTTCCATCGTAGTCCTACAGTATGCCACGGAACGGAATACTTGTACTAACACTTTCTCCTTTCTTCTGCAGGTCACAAAGTGAAGCAGTGGTAAGAAGAAGAACAAAGTCTCGGATGTCGTTCCAGCAGGGCGTATCTGTCACCCTGCTGAGGGGAAAAGCTGCCGCATCTGGACTCTTTGCTCATTTTGTGTCGTTTTCAGGCCAGTTGTCCTCAGAGATGGTTCCAGCCTTAGGCCTGACAAGTGGAACACACAAGCTTTGTCACGGACCCTTATTTTAGAGCTGCACAATTCGCTTGATCTAAATCATATTAATACATTTAGTTCACAGTTGCTGTGTGTATTTCCATGTAGCCCAGTGGAGGGTGACGAGGAGAGCGCAGGTAATCCCTTCCGTTCAGTTAAGGCTCAGCCCAATCCTCCTTGTGTGTGGCTGTGCATTCATGTGAGCGTAGTGTAGCCTGTACTTAGTGGGATCACTGTGTCTACATGATGAAAGTTAACAAACACAGTGCTAATACTGTTTGCAATTATTGTAATCGCAAAACGTATGAATTATTCACATTATTTGCTCCATTTTTTTGGGGGGGGGAACGGACCACGCTGTGCTGAGTCCAGTGTAAAATATAAAGTGAAAACTAATAAGGGTGGATGGCCAACCCATTTCACAATTAATTAAGAAACTGAGGAACCTTCACCAATTAAGAAGCATAATCCCTGCACTATAATTGGTTATCCACTAAATCACTTTGGCAATACTGAAATGAATTACGTTGGGGTTGTAATCGCAACCTAAAACATACAGTGGTAGGTGATATTGTTCAAGTCCCGGATACATCAAGCATCCACTGTTGGATGCTTGAGAAATGTCCTTAAGCTTCTGTTGCTTAGCTGTCCCTCACTTTGACAAAATCATAAGAATCACTTCACGTGGATTGTTTGTGGCATATGGTGAATACAGAATAGCAGGTTTTAGTGTCAGTGTTTTATATGTCTGCATATTTATGACTCAGAACATCATCAGATTTTCACAGAAGTCCTAAATAGTATATAAAAGACAGTACATGTTAGATAAAGTGAACTCAGTTACATTCAGGTACTATTTGAGCCCAAACAATTTTTCTATTAGGGAAAATTAACCAATATTACACATATCTGTGCAGCAAAAGTATATGAACCTAGTTATAGTAGATGCTGTTAGGATAAATTAGATTCAGGTACGTGGTAATCGTTTACATATCTGCCTGAGACAGAACTACATCCTGAGTTTTGCAGCAATCCAGCATTTCTATCTGTGTGCGTTGTGCTTTTTTCAATTAGTATTTTTGTGAGATGGAGAGACAAATTAATAATAGGGCAAAGTCAGGTTGTGGTTCATGGCTTAGTGACGTTCTGTGTCATATTGCAGTAAAGTCCAATTAGGGCAGCGTCCCAATCCACAATGCACCTCAGGACATATGCAGTATAGTGGCAGAGCAGAGATGTTGCCCCATTTATGAGAATATTCTGAATGTATCTCTTATCTGTGTCAGACAGTTTTAAATCTTGTTACTTCATATATTCACACATCGATGCCGCTCTTCTAGAGTTTTTTTAATCTTTAATTTTGATGGACAGTTCTCATATACGTTTGGAATCACGGTCAGGAAGGCAGTGGGTTTGGTGCCAACCCTGTCAACAAGGTAGTTGAAATCATCCATTTTTGCTACATTCGGTCTGGACAGGGGCCACACAATCACTCTCTTACACGTAAGGTTTATTTTAGTGTTCAACGCACACACATTTTTGGAAGGTGGAGAGAAATGGTAACTCCAGACAGCTCATGATTAAACCTGGGTCTCTAGAGAACCATGTTACCTCAGAGTATTCAGATTTTAAGGCTCACATCGAATCGAGATTTCTTTGGGCCACAGTTAACCCTCTTGCTTAAGATTTGATAAATGATCCTGCAGGCATACATCATGCTGCCTGTGGGAGTTTGATCTAAATGACATATGACATGTTTGAGAAGACTTTGAATTTGTTTAAAAGATTTGATGTCTGGATGGATTCTAATAGGTTTATGGATTTAATGAAGTGGTGCATCATTTCAGGAAGTATACCTCGGCTCTGTAGAAAAACTGTAACCACAGACGTGTGTTAGGTGCGCGCGCGTGTGTGTGTGTGTTTGTGTGTTTATTGATTAATGAGGCAGTTGGTTCATCGATCAATGCAGCTTATGTGGTGATGACAGGCAAGAATGAGTTAGGAAGTGGACAAAAGTGAGAATACACTGAATTGAAATGTTCACGTTAGATTAACAAAACAAACCAGAAGTATATGAACATCCATCTCTAAGATCTAACATTCACTTTCTTTTTCAGCACTTATCCTAATCTGGTGCTTGTATTGTATATTATATTTGTGAAACATACCTTAGGCAAATAAATAAAACAGATACATAGCAGCATATATCACATCAATAAATATATGAAATCACTCAATGTTTAGGGAACAAAAAAATGGAATAAACTGCTGATTTAGATTTATAAAACATTTACTGTTGGACTTGGCTAATAAATGGAAAACACGGCCCCAAAAACAGGGTTTTTAATCAGAAAACTTGAAATAATTAAAAAAAGGAATTCATGAAGGAAATACAACAAAGGGAGTGGCAAAAGATGTTGTTCATTCCCTTGTTGGATTCAGTGGTTTGCCTTTGATTGGGTTTGGATTGGATTGGTTTGGTTGTTTTGTTAATTCCGTTTAGGTTGGGTTTCATTTGGTTGGTTGTTTGTTTAGATTTTATTGTTTTGTTGATTGGCTTTGAGTTAAGTTGTTTGGCTTGGTTGGGTTGGTTGACATTAATATGAACCGCAACGACATCAGCTAGAGGGACAAAATTAGATTGGGAGAAAGGTAAAATTAGTACTGTGCCCTTCATGACTTGGCAATCCCCTGTTTGGTTTCACTGGGACACACTTCGAACGATCCTGCTGTGATGTCAGTGAGAAACACAATGTCCCAACCCTGCTGAGAAGTAGTGAGGCAGAATGTGTGCAAAGCCAAGGAAGGTTGAGTTTGACTAGTGGGCCTTTGGCTGAGTGTGATCTAACCCCACAGCAGGTGCCTGTGGGGTGAGAAGTCACCACTTTCCTGCCCTGGAACATGTATGTTTGTGCAAGGTGCATAATTCATGCTGCCACCACAGTGGGACCGTGCATATGTATGTGTGTGTGTGTGTGTGAGAGAGCTGTGATCACAGGTCACCTTCCTGTCCTTCTGAAACCTTTAACTCACACACACTTCAGAAACACAACACACCTGACCTCAGACATACAGACAGAGTCTCAGGGGTGCATATGACCTGTCTGTACTTCACTGTGATCATAACACATGCCTACCATCATGATTCAACTGAAAAGTGACTCTGTTTATACTTGGCTCAGTCATGAGTCTTGAGTATCAGGATTATATTTATATTGGGTAAAATCTTGTACAATCACAGTATTGTTCAAAGCCAAAATGTAAACAGGGATGATTTCAAATATAAATATAACTGACCAGACCCTTCAGAATGTTGTTCAGATTGTTGTTGGCATTATTGTATCTGGACTGGCTTTATTATTTTGTTTAATGACATTTTGTTTGAGTTTGAGTGCTTTTATTTGGTTTGGTATATTTAGGTTGCTCTTAGTTGGGTAAGTTACTGTGTTGTTTGGTTTGGATTGGTCTTGTTTAGTTGATTGGGTTTTGTGGGATTATTTATTGATTTATTGGAATTGAATTGGATGGTTGGTTGGTTCTTTGAGTTGGATTGAGTTTGGTTGTTTTATAGCTGAGCTTAGATGTATGGTGAATTTTGTTGATTGGGTTTGATTTGGGTTGGGTCCTGTTACATGTTTGTTGCAGCTGTATAGCAGTAAACAAATATATATTATAATATATATATTATAATAAAATATTGTGCTTAATTGCAAATGTTAATGAAATCAGTTAAATTGAGCTTGATTAAATGTGTTGTTGTCATGAGCCTTGAGGATTGGGATTGTATGATGAGAAAGATGTCATAAATTTCTTTCTGCATATGCATAGCACCTTATTAGGAACGAATGGGTGGATAGGGCCTCCCTTTTCTCTGAAAACAGCTATTTGTTGTGTGGAGTCCACAATATATTTAAAATATTCCTTGTTTGTGTTCCATATTGATTTGACTGGATCATACCATTAGTCCAAATTATTAGTACAGTTTTCATGCATAAAATCTCCTGTTCTTTCACATCCCAGTGGTGTTCTGTTGAATCAGATTAGGGTGACTGGAGGGCTACTGAAGGACATTTTCATGCTCATAAAACCAATTGAGATAAACTTTGCATTGGTGTGGCCATGAAGGGATGCACACGGCCAGCAACAATACTCAAATAGGCCGTGGCATTCAAAAGAGCCTGATTGGTATTAACATCCCAAACTGTGCAACGAAAATATGCCTACACCATTTAACCACTTTACCATCCTGGAGTACTGACATAACTCAGGTTGGGTCCATAGATTCATGCTGTGGGGGCCAAACACCTGTGTATCTAAGCAGAAATCGAGATTCATCAGACCATTTTTCAACTGTCCAGTGTCCTGTCAGACTCTGCCAGTTTTCAGGTTGACTTCCTTTACCAGAGGACCTTCTTTTACTACATGGATTTAGATTTACAAAGGGCAGTGTTTGTTATAAGGTGGTCCTAGAGCAGAAACGTCAGCCTCTGGGAATGTTTTGCTGATGTGAATGACAATTAATTTAATCTCTGTAGGAAGCAAACGTAAATATAAGTTTTGATAAGGGACGGCCGTCTACACGCACTGAAAATGGGTATCATAGAAAAATATAATTTTGTGTTTTAGTCCTGTTTTTCTGTGGTTCATGCAAATTGGAGAGTCAGACCATCTTTTAGCATCATCGTAAAGGCAGCAACAGCTGAGTGAGCATTTGTCATGCTGTTAGCCTCTTCAGGAAACAGCCATCCTGCTGCCATTTTCTGAGAAATTAGAGGAAGATTTGATAGAGCGAGAGAATGTGCGCTGGATTAAAGCAATGTCAAAATGGATGGTTTTTGGAAAAATAGGAAGTGGCAGCCAGGGCAACATGATCCATGGCACACTGTCCTGTTTTCAGCCCAGAAGAGGCCCATCAAATATTCTATTATATTAAACTCCAGTCTGTGCATGTGCTCGGCCCGTGTGCCCGCTGCACCCGGCTGAGGAAACGTTTATTCTGCAGCCATCTGTCCATGTTCTAGGACATATTGGAAATCAAAGCAGGGGTCAAAAATGAGGCGAGCGCTGGTACCTGATGGCCTGCAGTCCAACTGGCCAGGGTGGAAAAAAAAACTCTGGAGACGCTGCTTTACCCTTGCCATATGGTAGACCTGGATGATGAGGATAGAGAGGATGAGCAAGGTGGATAGGTATATAAACACACATACTGTATGTACACACAGCTGCCACAATTACACAAACAGGCTGGACAAACAAACCGGCAGGGATACGAGCACATGGAACTTCCTCCCACTGCACAGGGTTAAATGGTCTCTATATAGCAAGGTTATTGTACCAGCTGGCATGCTGACATGCGAGGTGCACTGAAAGTATTTAGACATTTGCTTACTTGTCCTGTACAGTTAATTCCCTTTTTACGGCTTGACTTCACAACAGCACCCAATAAGAAAAACATATACACATTCAGGAGAAACCATACTCTCATACAAGATTTTAGGGTTAGCCACATGATGGAAGTGATGAGCGCTGGGTGATGTAGTGAGGAAAATCCATGGTCAAGACAATAACCATTTTTGTTTTTCCCTTAAAACACATTATTTGATGAATTGCATAGGATAGTCAATTCATTGATTAATTTATTTGGTTTGGTTTATTTAGGTTGCTCTTAGTTGGGTAATTTACTGTGTTGTTTGGTTTGGATTGGTCTTGTTGTTTAGTTAATTTGGTTGTGTGGGATTATTTATTGATTTGCTGGGTTTGATTGGGATGGTTGTTTGGTTCTTTGAGTTGGATTGAGCTTGGTTGTTTTATAGCTGAGCTCAGATGTATGGTGAATTTTGTTGATTGGGTTTGATTTGGGTTGGGTCCTGTTACATGTTTGATGCATTTGTATAGCAGTGAACAAGTTAGAAAGTAAGAAAATATTAATTGGGTTTTGTGGGATAATTTACAACACATTATTCGATAAATTGCATAAGATAGTCAATTCATTTATTAAATAGCTTTCTTATCTGCTCCACTCTAAACAGGGTCATGGGAGACCCTGTGCCTAATTGGTGTCATGGGGCTCATGGCTGAAACAACTCTGGACAGGGTGCAAATCTATCATAGAACACACAGGCTCACACTTTCACACTAGGGCTATTTTAGTGCACTCAATTAACCTAGACTTTTTGACTCTTTTTACTGTGGGAGTAAACTGGAGTACCCGGAGTAAACCCACACAGACACCAGGAGAACATAAAGCCTCAAAAAGGGATCTGACTACCCCACCCGGGATCGAATCCAGGACCGTCTCACTGTGAGGCATCAGTGCTACCCACCAAGCCACCGTGCCACCCAAGATACTCAATATTTTTTTTTGGTAAATAAGCTTTGTTAATCATTTTGCTCAACTGTAGTTTAATGTAAGTGTAAGTTTTTAAGGTACAAGACACACTATTCTTTTGCACTCTTCGGTGCTAGATGAGAACACTCTGCAGTGCATTACAAGGCAAGAGTGATAAACCCTGGACAATCTGGCAAGGAAAAGCTGTGTTTGTTTTTAAGAATGTTTAAAGGAGCTACTCTACCTCTGTACTCCAGATTATATACTGTATTAAACTTTGCGGTTTCTGGCGAAATTCAGTTTACGATAAGTTTGTCTGAACTTATCCCCATCATAAATCAAGGGAGTACCAGTATAGAGCTTCAAAGCTCATACCATATCATGCATCATTTCTAGTCTTGTTCCATCCTGAACAGTTGCTTTAAGCCAATATCCGATCCAATAGTAACAGCTGCTATTGGCACATAAGCGAACAGATAAGCTCGACTATTTCCAGAAAATAACAAGCAGAAAATAATGCACTTTGTGTCTTCATCACCTGCTCCCCCCTCCTGGCATGGAATAACATCAGAGTCACCATCTATCAGATTAGAGTGTTAAAATGATCCAGGAAACGCTCGAGCCTTCCAAGGGAGTAATGGACCAATGCTGCTCCAGGTCCATCAGCCAGAGAAGGAAAGCTGATGAGGTCGGAAAATTCCTTGTTTCTTAATTAAAGCTTGTTGCGTGTGCCTGTAGCAGTTGGGTGGCATAATTAGCCCACGTCTGGCTCTGATGAGAAGGACTCAAGCTGCTATATTGACCGGCATATGCTGCCTCTGCCATGGGGAGTTCAGAAATGGCACGTCATAGTGGTGCCGGTCTGCAAATTTTTGTGCTCGTTAGATTGAGGGAGAACGAGAGGCAATTGGAAAGCTTCACATTAAGAAGAATGGATGCCCCAAAAGTACCGCAATAACGTTACATTTTGTTGGTTTAAAAAGCTCCGGAGGTGCTCTTTAGTGATGGGGACTTCTGTGGCCACTGTAACGAGATTGTTAACTGACAATAGGCTCACAAGCGGGTGATTGCTATTCTTTCTTTTAGGCCTCTAGTGTAAGCAGGAAGGTAATTACGGTTTAAAGAGGCTGGGGAGTTTTCAGATAGTGCTAATGGGGCTAATTGTGAGGAAACCCATTAACTCTGCCATCAAGGGTAGCCAAAGACTGACTCTTCACAATTTAAACTGGGTCTCAGGTTCCAGGATTGTTAGTGTATAAGCAGTACTTATTTATGGTATCAAGGTATCATTGTGCTTTCTAGCTTTTTGTGCATGAACATCATCTATCCATCCATCCATCCATCCATTACTTTCTGCTTAATTCACACGGGGTCGCGGGCCAGCCGGTGCCCATCTGACAACTCTGGGCGCAAGGGCAGGAACAACCCTAGATAGGGTGCCAATCTATCGTAAGGCCAGCATGAGCAACAAATAAAGTTTGTTTAAAGAAATTTAAATGTAATAACAGTGAGTGATTTAAGGGAATGGTTCACATTTAAAGTAAGTAATTTATCAGATGAAAAAAATATATGATGCCACATTATATCACAAAAATAAGGGGATATTTCATTAGGGCACATTTTATTTTGAAATGTTCCCTCTTTTTTGTGAGCATTATTCTTTCTTTAGATATGTTTCCTATTTTTTTTTATATTTAACTCCTGTTTATTTGAAACAATTACTATAAATCTATGAATTAGTTAATTCTTATATATATATATATATCATAAGCCACCCAAAGAGGTTAGGTCTCTTTTTTGAGTCTTGGTCTCCCAAAGTTTCTTCCTTATAACATTTAGGGAGTTTTTCCCTGCCAGTGTCACCCTTGGCTTGCTCAATTAGAGTTTTGGGCTTCATTAAAACAATACAGGTGTAAAAATCTCTTCATAAAGAAATCTGACTTGACTATTGCAGTTTACAAATAAGCCACGGAATAAGACCGTGATCCATTTTTGAGAACTGGGCCACAGTTCCACCAGTTCAAGAGACAAACCAGAGCCTAATAAGATGTGTAAGATTAATAATAATCATATACACAACTGTCACCATTGTGAAATCCTTTAAATTCCAGTTTAGTATCATCTCCCCCAATCTCAGCAGAGATGAAAACGTCACATCCATAACGCCGTTTTTGAGCACAAGACGCCTTTTTGTGAAAAAATCTGCCACAACATGCTTATGCATTTCTGTAGAACTATCACTATAAGAGTTAATTACTTTCTCTGTTGCCGTTTGGTTCAGCCCTGCCACAATAGAAAAAGGTTCCACAGTAAATCATTCAATGTTCTGAGAAAGTAATTGGTTGCCAACTCCCATCACTTGGTTAGCTGTACAAATCCAGATCAGTAAATCAGGCTACCATGATTGCTACAGATCTCACTAAAGACAATATCTATACCACATGCTGAAAAAGTTTCTCAAAGAAAAAAAACAAAAAAGACATTTATCTCAACCCATGAGAGCCCACAGTGATGTCAGAGTCATGTCTGTGTCACTTGATTGACATGTCCTGACCATCCTTTATAAATCTCAGATAATCCATCAGCTCTGTTTTGCTACTCTATAAGCAAAACCTTGGTTCTTATGGGATAAATATGTATATTGTATGTTATTTTTATAATCATTGGGTCAATGACTGGCAATGAGATATACTGTCAAAAAATATTTGTGAGCAGTACATATTCCAAAAGGTTTTGCTTTGCTTTGTTGGAGTAGATGTAGTATCTGAGATTCACAAAGGTTGGTCAGGACATGTCCTGAAGGACTAGAAGGACTTCATGTTGAGCTGCATCAAGACTGTGACATATAGATCACGTGGGCTCTTATGGGTTAAATTAGAATGCCTCCATTGGTGTACAACCCCAAATGCACATGCGTTTACTTTGCTTTAATTCATTACTATTCCTAACTGTCCCAGTTTAAATTTTTTTTGGACTTCCCAAAGTTCCTAGAATTGGGAATGCATTTTCCATTCTGTCCCAACGTTTTTTGATTTAGGGTTGCATATTGTGCTTTTATACAGCTGATGTTTTATATTTCTAATTTTTTTTTTTGCTTATTGCTTTGCTTTTTGCCTATTTAAGGTTTATTTAATAATTTATTCATTTCTTATCTGCTTGTTCCTAGTTAGGGTCGTGGGAAAGCCAGTGGCACAGTCAATTCATTGTAGGGGGACATACAATCACACACTCATACACACATTCACACTCTAAGGGTGCTTTAGAAACACCAGATAATCCACATGCTGGTGATTGGAATGTAGGTGGAAACCAGAGTAACTGGACAAAACCACACAGACACTTGGAGAACATGCAGACTCCACACAGGTGGAGCCCAGGGTCAGCTGTGAGGTGTGCCACCCTTTTTGAGGTTTTAACTTTGTAGAGTGCATCTGGAAAGTATTCACAGCGCTTCACTTTTTCCACATTTTGTTACGTTAGAGCCTTATTCCAAATTGTATTAAATTAATC
>JAVSBV010000074.1:554621-565283 GCA_033117975.1 Parotocinclus spilosoma | reverse complement strand
CTCAAGAAAACTTTTTTCACATGGTCATAATGGGGTATTTTGTGTAGAATTTTGAGGAAAAAGATTAATTTAATACAGTTTGGAGTAAGGCTGTAACTTAACTAAATGTGCGCTGTGAGTACTTTCCGGATGCACTGTATATCGTGGATATGGAGTGATCCTAAATTAGATGAAGTGGCTAAAAAACAAGTTAATGTTCAACAGACACACAAATGGGCTTTGGTTAAGATAATGAACTATTGGCCAAAAGGTTAAGCCCAGCACTGCCAAACTGCCACTTTTGGACCCTTGAGCAAGGTTTTTCACCAACAGTTATCTGGAATGTACCTAGTAAGATTGTGTAGTTGTTAGTTGCTGTAACAATAGATATCACAACGCAGCTTTACTGTTTCCTGTAAAACTGTCACATGCTTAAGGTAGAGATCAGGTGTGTAAGTACAATCATTCTGCTCATGCCCACAAATCTACCTCATGTGCTTGCTCTTAGAATCAGCTATAGTGAACTTTACCCTGTTGTAGCCACAATCGGAAAACATTTTGAAACGTGCCAGCTGCCTGTGTTCATGTGCGGCCATTCCACATTACATGCATTTTGTTTTATAACGTTCTTAATGAACGCTGACATTCTCGCTATCCGGGTTCGTGGAATGTCACACTATGCTCCGTTTCTCCGTGCTAGTCCCGGATGATGGCACGGTACCCGTCTTCCTCCCGGCAAATGAGGAAGCGGCACAAATGATGGTGAATGTTAGCGAGGTGATGGAGCTGTCAGGCTGCAGGAATGAAAAAGAAACAGAGGAACAGTGAGGATGAGCCTCTCATCAATCACCCACAACCCCATGTGTGTATGTGTGTGCATATGTGTATGTTGTAGAGAAAGAGGCAGAGAGAGAGAGAGCTGTGGATGCTGAAGTGTCATCAGACATGACAGTTTGACGGTGAGTGAAATAACCCTGAGCATCTGGATGGAGCCTGAATGAGGCTCTGTTTTCACAGTCAATCTAATTTCTTTCACCACTTCCGTACTGATTGTAATGGGGAAAACATGGGATGGCATACAAGAAACAAGAAGGACCAATGAATGAAAGTAGGTCTCCAGAAGATTGGAACACTATTGTAGTTATGCATTTCTTGCCCTCCACATAGTAATAGTGCCAATAAATTTGAGCCACTCTTCCAATAAATGGGTTAGGATTCAAACTATGTAATGCTTGTTACCACAATCAAACGAATTCAACTACTAAGTACAGATAACCCTATTATATACCACATACCTATAGTATACTGCTTACCATAGGGCAAACCACTGTCCCTGTCACGACGGTCATTTCCTAGGGAGCAGTGTTAACACCCAGGTCTAAGTTTGGACCTAAAATGGAGAAGCAGAGTTTTAAGGCCAACCTGTGATGTAGAAATAACACTTAGCAAAGCAGAGGTAAGGGTGTTGATCACAGACATTGTGAAAATAAGATTGTAAGGCAAGGCATCTGTTTACTATTTAGTCATGGGTTGGGACAAGTCAAGCCAGATTTATTTATATGACTTTTTTTTTTTTTTTTACAATGGAGCATTGTCTTAAAGCAACTTACCAACAGATTTATCTGAAAAGGCCAATTCCAAATTCCAAGCAAGACTAGGGCGACAGTGGAAAGGAAAAAAACTCCCTAAACCAGTGCAGGCAGTGAAAGTTGCAGGAACGGTCAGGGGAAACAGAAAGTTGGACTCTGTGGACTCTGGATAGGACACATAACTAAAGCCCTCGTTGCAGTTAATAAAGAAGCATACCAGAGAGCATGTTTTGCTATCCTGTGATTTACATTTACCTCATTAAGCAGACGGTCTTATTCAGTGACTTACAATTAATACAGTCTTACAATCCAAGCAATTATGGGTTAAGGGTCTTGCACCCTGTACCTTCTGGTCCATAGGCCAGTACCTTAACCACTAGGCCAACACAGTCCCTGTGATAAATAAGTTGAGAAAACTATATATCTGTTATCTAGGGAATATAGTAAGTACATACAGTAAGCATATTTAACCAATAATACTTACCTAACAAAGCAAATCACAGCACAGCAATGCACAGCAATGCACAACACAACACAACACAGCACAACATAGCACAGTACAGAAATTGTTTGAAAAAACTTAAGGGAATGAGACATGGGGATTTCACAATGTAAGCATTACTGTCATATGGAGGCAAGATGGTACATAAAAACGTGGTGACAGTGATATAGTAAGGTGGGGCTTATAGTGAGACTTTGCTCAGCCTGCTTTTGTCTTGCTTTATAGAGTGAATTTCTACAACAGGTTTGAGTTCACTAAAACACAAGGGTCATTCCATGCTCCACCAGAAGGTGGTGGTAATGCTGAACTGAATTCTACCATCAGCCATTAAGAAAGAAGAAGATGGTTAGAAGGTAAAACTTCCCATTGTGAGTCTTTCAACTCAAGTATCATTTTGGACACTTTCGTCTCGGCTTTAGGTTGTGTTTCTTTTGTTAAAGGGGCTTCTGTTCATGTTGGATTTGGTCCGGACTTGTATACATGAAATGGTACCAAAGTAAGGTTTTTAGTACATTTCCCAGTTCTCTGTTGGAAAGACCAGTGGTACCTGCCTTGTGACCTTTTCTCCAGTCTTCACTTATCCCACAAATGCTGTTGGATGGAAATTAAAGCTTAAATGGATATCTGGATCACTGCATCAATGCGACTTGGAGCTGAGAATAGTTCTTCTGAAAACTGGTGAGACAATCATTATATTTTCTGTGCTGTGCTTTGCTGTGTTGTGATTTGCTGTGTTCTGCTGTGCGTTTCTGTGCTGTAGATTGCTGTGCTGTGTTGTGTTGTGCTGTTTTGTGCTGGGCTTTGCATTGCTGTGCTTTTTTGTGTTGTACTGTGCTGTGCTTTTTTGTGTTGTGGTTTGCTGTGCTCTATCTCTATAAAAGATAGTCTGTTCCAATCTATGAATAGACTGTTTTTACTATCCAAAATTGGCAAGCCCCCTTTTCCTGTTACCCTCTCTCTTTGTTCAAAGTATGTACCATAGTTGGTAGTTATCGTATACAGTATACAGCATAGTGTATAGCATACACACATGTCCTAAAGTACAAAATGCTTCTGGGTGAAGACTTTTTATCTACTTCATATAATAACCATTACTGGGTAGGACAGGGCAAACTCACAAATGGTCAGAAATGGATCTACATGGTTAGTGTAGTTGATAAAACAGCACTTTCATTATATTCTCTTAAATCTTAATGAAGTTTCTGTCTGCTAAAGTTTGGTTTTTAAGAGTTGATTGATCAGCCTCTTCCGAAACCTTCCCTTGTCCTCCTGAAACATCTTTCTAAAATCCACTGACAGGCTGTGCTTGTTGACAGAATGTTAATTAGTCCTGACTCATTTAAATAATTCATGCATCCTTAATTAGCATGGTCTGCTCCACCACGTGTTTCTAGCGACAGATAGCCTCCCTCCTTTCCCCCTACCAAACCCTCCCTGAACATCCGTTCCAATCTCATGCTCCGCCGGGCCTCCCGAAAACGCCACATTGGAACGAGGAGTGCGTCCAAGTAAATAATCAAATGATGAAATGCCTCCCCACGTTGCCGTTCACTCAGCAGATGCATGCTAGCATTTGCTGTCGAGAGCTATCTGTGAAGAAATGAATGAAAGGTGATCTTCACGGAGGGTTGTGGGAACATGGCAAGATGCGTGTGCAGAGCGTTAACACAGGTTGGAAAGAGATCGATCTGCTTGAGCTAAATTAGTGGCTAAATCAGCTGCTTAATGTGGCATGTTTGTTTAAGCGTTTATGTGATTGGCGAGTAATTAATACCAGCAAGAGGCTTAGCTGAAAGTGTGTGTGCATTAAGAAATCAGATAATGGGATTCTCCAGGGTTTAATTAATATTGAGATGGATTCTTCATGCAAGACATGGCTTTTTAGTTTTTAAAAAGATTTGAGCTGATCGAAAGATTCCAGATTACTAACTTCACATGGTCTTGTCGAAACGCCGCTTTAAGAAGCTCCCCCACAGTCTAGCTGGCATCGCTTTCACTCGACCGTATTGCTAAAGAGTGCTGAGGGAGCGCTGCGGAATTAGTGCGTCTAATTACCGTGTTCAGAGGTTGTCTTTCATAAATATTTGATGGCACATCATCCGCAGTGTACAAGGGCAAAGGCGGCGGAGGGAAGAGCAGCCGGAACGGATACAGAGATGGAGGGGGCAGAGACTGCAAATTTTGGAGACCCCATTTGATATTTGGGAAGCAAATATTGGACGCCTGTCTTTTGGTAACGATTTGGAACTACCTGATTCTAACCCAGGATGATCTGGAAATATTTAGAAACTAAAGCGATTCGAGCTATCAATCAGCTCAGCAGAAGTGCTTTTGAATTAAGTCGACCTCCTGGTTAGCCTATTCAGTCTGTCTGTGTCTACTCTTCAGTATCGTAAAGGCATGAGCAGCTCAAGCCATTTTTAGGTCAACTAGCTAAAGCGTTTCAGAAATTACCACCGAACAATCAAACAAAACTTTTTACATTCAGTTTATTTACAGTTTACAAAGCTAAATTAAACCAAGATGTGCTTTTATGTAAAATAATAATTTGGCGTAGTTTGAAATGTCAGTCATGTTGCGGATTTCTGACTGTAAGCTGGGTACAGTGGTACCATAAGTGGTTCTTATCATTAGTTCATTCAGGAAGGCTTGTCAAGAACCGAAAACTGCAAGTATCAAGCAAATTTCTCAAACAGGGAATAATGTACATTGAATGAATCCATTCTGGACTCCCAAAAAATCCACACTGTATAAAGTATTATATAAATAAATTGAGTTGTATTATTTATAATGGGGATATGTTCTGACATCAAAAAATTCTAAAAAATCTATCATAAAGCAATGAGTTTAGTCTCTGTATCATAACGAATAATTACACATTAACACTGCCATTAACTTACAATTGGCCTACACTTATTTTAGAATTTAGATTACTTTTCTTTATTAGTTACTCACTCAATGAAATGACCTTCATTCAACACTTTGAATGAAGGTCATTTCATTGAGTGAGTAACTAATAAAGAAAAGTAAAAGCAATAGACTGTACTAGCACTCTTTGCTAATTCATATATGCTATTGCTAACTGCAACCTATGTTCTGGAGGATTCAGTTCCTGGTTTATAACTTACATATTTAGGACTCATTGAGACTTATTTGCACTGAGAAACACAAACACCATAAAGATCTTCAAAAGCTATTGTGAATCTGAATCTCTGTACTGAATTGTCTGTGTCAGGAGCTTCACAGGAGAGTTTGGATACTCTTTGTCAGGAGTTTGGGTTTAATGGTCAATCGGCAGTGAGTTATTTCTTCATTTCCATCCATTATCTTCCACTTAAACCAAACAGGGTCGTGGGCCAGCCGGTACCCATCTGGCAACTCTGGACGCAAGGGTAGGAACAACCGTAGGCGGAGGGCCAAACTATCGTAGGGCACACACACACACACAGTCACAGTCACACACTAAGGGTCACTTTAGAGACACCAGTTAACCTATCACACATGTATTTGGACTCTGGAAGAAAACCAGAGTACCAAGACTAAACCCATGCAGACACAAGGAGGACATGCAGACTCTACACCCAGGCAGCTCCACCCTGGGTTTGAACCCGGGACCTTCTTGCTTGAGGCAGCGTTGCTACCCACCGAGCCGCCTTTTTTCATTTCATTTGCTAAAATATTGAATTCCACTGAGATGCTAAATATAGGCACTTTGATCAATCTTTCACCGCTACATTTGAATTAAATTGTACAGAAAGCCAGGGTTTCTGTGTGAGACCTAAAGCAATCGCTTGTGAAAGACACCCTTTCTAATCAATGATCTGGTATTTTAAGCAACAGGTTCAGAATTAAGCATTCAGGTCTGGAATGTCCATTGTACTAAACCCCTTAGTGACTCTCAATATGACCCATTTATAGGTTTCCATCTAAATGGTTCCAACTAGTTAGTTCATCAACTTTCTTCTCTGCCCTCTTACAACAAAGCCCTTAAAGAGACGCTTGGCTACCTTTGCTCGCGAACTAATACAGAACTGAATTGTACAGAACTTAGTCAGACACTTCAGAGATTATTTGATCCATGGAAAAAAATGGTACCAATGTAGAACTGAGTCATTACTTTCCTGTTTATTTCGATTCCATTTTGCAGCTAAGACTCATTTTCTGTGCAAACAATAACACATTTCAACAGATCTATGCTCTGGACATGAAGGTACTCACTATCTGTTGCTATCACTATCTTAGCACTGTTCACAATATTGTAGTGCGTTTTCAGGACAATTAGGGTCATTGTGAGCTGCTTAATTGTCACCAGCCATCGTGGATTTATGCATAGAGTTGCGTTCCTTATAAATATATTTCTTCTAAAATGGCTACGGCTGAAGTAGAAGTGAATACCTCTTTCAAAAACATTTGCCCTTGTAAAACAGCGGGCGAGACACGCGATTCTGTGCGAAATACTAATCCGTATTGATCCGATCAGGACAGTGACAGAGGAGATAAACAAACCGGCTTATTAAATGAGAACCCCCGGGCATTTATTAGCGTGATGGACCAAGTTCTAATTGGAGTCTTGTTTCCATTCCGGTGCTGAGAAAGATTTACTTTCCATCTGCAGTTCATATGACCTTGTGCATGTGCTGCTGACCTGTGAATAATGTCTGAAATCTCAACAAGAATGTGTGTGTGCGGGAGAGAGACTGTCACTGGGCCTGGGAGGGCCAATAGACTCATTAAAAGTGAATACATAGTGAATATATGAAATGGAAAACAGACACGACCCTCCTGGGAAGGACTCCCCCCTCCTCCCTCTGCTAACAGTAGCTAGCACTGAGCACAAAGTACAGTTTGAACTGCATTAGCTTGCATAATTTAAGGTTAATGAGAAAACAAGCTGAGATGAATATCAAATCTCGGCTCATCTGCCTACTGCTTGGCTGCAGGTGCTCGTTAAAGGCTGGCCAGCCAGCTCGTATTAATGAAATGTTGTGCTGTTAAACTGTTCAGCAAATTATCGCTTCCTATCACAGTCCTATGCTTCCTGGTAAAAAGAGGTTAGCGTCTGAGTGAACGCGCTGTGACGTTGTGTGCTTAAATAGTGCTGGCATCTTTCCCTAAACTGAGAGGCAGATACAGTGGTTCCAAACTTCTTCCATTTAGGAATGATGGAGGCCACTGTGCTTTTGGGACCTACAAAGCAGCAGAATCTTTTCTGTATCCTTCCCCAGATTTGTGCCTCGAGACAATTTTGTCTCGGAGGTCTACAGACAATTCCTTTGACTTCATGCTTGGTGTTTGCGCTCTGACATGCAGTCAACTGTGGTGTAACGTAACAAAATGTGTAAAAAGTGAAGCGCTGTGAATACTTTCCGGATGCACTGTATGTGTGTGTTTAACCTAATATATAACATTAGGTTAATTGATTACGCTACATTGGCCCCCATCTAAATATATAAATAAAATGTATATAATATATATATAATATAAAAATATATTAAATGCGATGTTAAATGAACAAAACAAAAAAATACTTTAAAGGAATTCCCCAATTTACGATTTACGGTTGAGATACTGCACATTCCCACAAATCCACTGAAAGCTAAACTTCATAATAATTTGATCATAAGCAGAGGAGTGTTTAATAGATAGACAAAAATAATTATATATGGTCATTATACCATTGTTAAAACAATGATTTATCTGATCTTTTGATGGTCTAGGACACAGTATTGTATGTCCACCTGAAGCATTTACCAGTATTAATGAGTACTGTCTTGTAGCACCAGTCAGATTGTTCGCCTTTGGATGGTAACAGAATATTTCGCTCAAATTAGCACTCCTAGCTTAAATATTTCAGATGCTGAGTTCCACATGTTAATCATTCCAAAGCTTACTAAATGAAATATGACATTGCCCAACACTCATCCTAGAAATCCTGCTCTTTTCACATGTGTTATATCAGCCCAGTGTCCTTATCTACACTATTGAATTCCACCTATTGATCCATGAACATCAACAGAAGTGGTATCTCGCTCACTACAGGGGACTGAGCTTAGCAGGGTGCCATCAGTGAAGATCCTCAAAGCGCAGGAGAAATCCACATGACTGGATTTGCCTTCGATACCCATCTGCTGTGCTTATCTCCACTTTAAAATCCACACTGAAACCTCTGGTTCTCAGGGCCGACGTTTTACGGTTGGTACTCATGAATGCTTTCAGAAGTGCGAGTCCTGGGCTGACAGGTGTGAGTCGGCGGGTTATCAGTGCTGCTTTCTTGTCCTGCCACGGCTGGAAACGTGAGAAAGGCTGTTAGCCACTTATACGGTATAGCCAAAAGTTTGTGGACACCCAAAGATAATAACCAAAAATATAGCCGTTGGTCAAACTGCACCTAGAGCAGCCTTGAGTTGGAACATGACTGTGAGGTCAGGCACTGAGTTTAAACTCTCAAATGTGTGTCTGGAGTTAAGGTCAGGAGTCTCTACATCAAAGTTGGCAAAGCATTTCCGTACAAGCTTTTTTCCAAGAAGGCAGAGCGTTGGCGAATTTGTATCGAGTATCGAGGAGGTGTCCTAAATTAAGATGAATTTAACTTTGGAATAAGGCTGTAACGTAACAAAATGTGGAAAAAGTCAAGCGCTGTGAATACTTTCCGGATGCACTGTATATATAATATAAAAATATATTAAATGCGATGGTAAATAAACAAAACAAACAAATACTTTAAAGGAATTTCCCAATTTACGATTTACAGTGGAGATTTATCGTCACTCCTGCCGTGTAACTGCCATGTAAACATCCTTAAAACACTTAGAATAAACTACAGTTATTAACATAAAGAATGTTCTATAATAAAGTGTTGGATATTTCATGTAATATATATATATATATTTGAATTATATATAGGAAGTAAAAAAAAAAACAAATACGATTACTGCATGGCTTTATATTATTATGTATATACACATCAAAATATTGTTGGGCCACAATAAAATGGGGAATACCTGTATTATAAAATAAGATTTGAAATGAAAAACAAACAATACAAAAAAAAAAGACTTTCTTTTTTTTGTTATTGTTTTTTTCCTCAACTGTAGATATTTATTGAGCATGTTCAAGTTTAAGCCATGATATATACAGTTCATATAAAACTCCCCAGTTTACAGTCGCTTTATGATGCGTTTACCAGAACGTGACCAAATTCAAAATCAGGGAGTATCTATCTACCCTGGACTCAAGGTAATCCATCAGTCAACCGCGCAAACAGACAGCAATTAGGGGTAGGGATTGATGGATTCAAAATACATTGGGTACTTTAAGACATTTGAATAACAGAGAGTGTGTCAGACTGTTTCACTACTACACCATGGCTCGGGGCTGCTTAGCTGCTTTAGGGCCTGGAACACTTTTAGTCAGTGAGGGAACAATGAATTTATTTAAATATGTTTCTAAATCGGAGGGAAATGTCAGGATAGCACACCATCATGTAGTTGACAATGAACCAAAACACAGCAGGTTATGTAATAGATGCTTAAGGAGGTTGAGGTTTTTTATTAACATTGTCTCGTAAATAAAGTACAAACACAATTGTTTTGACAGATGTTTGTTTACCTATTATTACGACTTATTACTATGACTAATCCGCACACTCCATACAGCGCGCAGCACTCGTGCCACATGCCGATGACTAATTTAGAGATATGAAAGAAAAACGAGGGACCTGATGGCAGTCTGAATGCAGCTATTATGCAGCAGCCAGACTCACAGATCCACTCCTATCACTGGGCACTTTTTTGATGTCGGAGTCACTCAGTAACCCAGATTGAAATCCCTCTAACAGTCAGTCCTTGATGTTTGTTGCTGCTGTATTAGATCATCACTCAACGCAGGACTCTGACCTTGCTGACTTTCCAGACCATTGAGCTCTGAGAAGATGAGATAAGCAGTCACCAAACATAGGCCTACATCTACAGAGGTACCTATTGTTGGGCAATGTGGAATAAGGGATCCTACAAGGGGGGCTTCAAAGGCTTGGATAACACAAACATGCTATAGTGTTCAGTCATATTTAACGCCTATGAAAAGTAAATAGTGGTCCTAATACATATACTTAGTATAAACAGTCGATTCCGGGTAACAGGACCAGCCGCTTATTCTGACCATATCCTAAAGGACCGAAACAAATCGTTATACACGTGTAATGTTATTCGCTTATTTGGACCAAAATTCCGCTTAAATAGGATCAAAGAACATGTACAGTATGTAACATTTCCATTTACTACAAAAAAAGAAGCCACAAGTCGCCACTTAGCCACTGCAAAAGAAGATCAGGGATTTATGGGAGGACTTTTTGGGATCCCCGGGAGAATTTATGATTTTATCAGAGGTCAGGAAATCCGAAAACTTGTATTGACAAGATTAAAACCAGTGGGAGGTGAACACGCTCACCACTTTCTTGATTTTGTTCAAGTGCAGTCCATCAAGAGAGCGTGTCGGATCACACTGGATAAGTACTTTGAATGTTGACTGGAATTTAGTAAGAACTTGTTTTTTACAGTATTATGCTTCGCATGCTGAGTACCTATACATTGTGTT